>VZRE01011074.1:0-27547 GCA_013396775.1 Cephalopterus ornatus | reverse complement strand
GCAGAGTCCGGGACTTCCACGTCAACAACTGGGCACACCAACATTCCCTCCTTATCAATTTACTTATAACCCTGATCAAAATTCTGCAATTCAGAGACTACAAAAATTATGTATCAAATGCTTTAATCCTAGAAGGGAAAATTCTTTCTGCATATAACTACAAAAAAGTTTAGAGCATGAGATTAGAGCATTTGTTGCAAGATCCAACAAAAGCGATCAAGATTTATTTCAATCCTACTTCTTAGTTAGCAAAGTGGGTTCTAGTGTTTAATCTCAGATTGTAAATTTGTTTTGAATGTTTTTATCCACCACAATTTTTATTTTGCTGAAATAATTTTTTCTTTTCTTTCTCACTACTGTGATTTTTAGTATTTACTTATCTTTACAATTTAACTGCAAGTTAAATATCTTGTCTTTCAGGCACTAACCAAAAAGACTTAGACAATCTTTCCTGATTTTTAGTGCAAAGCAAACCAAATCATAGTAAGATTGCTATGATGCAGCCAGATTTGTTACACATTAATTTTTACATGATTTTCATGAAAGAATTTGTAAGGATCTGTTCATGTGTTGGCTCTATTTATGTCCAGTATCAGTATACATAAACTACATTGGATGTCAAAATATTTGATTATTTTGACATGTTTAGAGAGGTCATAGAGTTTTTCTATTTTGAAATGACTCTCTTTAAATTTACAAGTTGTTAATCTATTAATTGTCATATGAATCACCTAATCTCCCTCATTTGCCTATATTTAAATTAAAAATACATGAAAAATATGTATTTAAATAATGCTTAATATCTGTACACGTGAATTAAAATTACTTTTATATTAATTAAAATTCATGTATCTATACATATACATACATTTGGTTATATGTATATATATGCATATGTATATGTATATATATGCACAAACACAAACAGTGAACTACATCTACTATGAAGTCACAGGCTTCCCGGGCTCCATTATTCATAAGCTCCATTATTTTGAGACAGGTTCTTCCAAGACTATCTGAATTGTCTTGTCTACCATGGCAATGGCCTTCACATGCTTATAGACAAGCTACACCTGATGTGGGCACAAAGGTCTGACTGTGCAAACTGTGCCTTAAAATGCTCTAAAAAGGCTCTGTCCCCAGATGCAAGAAAAGGGCACAAATATTTCTGAACAGTGTCCAGAAATACTAAAAAAAAACTTTCTCCTTGCAATTTAGCTCATCTGTGATCCAAGGTTTGCAGAAATGTACTACCTAGCTATCTTAGTACATCATGGCCATGATGTTCTTTACTTAAGATAAATAAAACTAAACCTTCTCAATTAATTATGAGTTTTCAGGATTTCAACTGTCAGACAAATTGATTCAGTTTTACACTGAATTTGATTTTGTGCTGGCCAGTAAATGACTTGGTTAGAAAATAAAGAAAGGTGGTTTGAACAGGGCTTTAATTAATCCTATTGAAAAATACCTCAAATGCAATGTACCCTGAAGAAATACTCCTCCAACTATATTCAATAAAGGTTGTTTATCAAAGTAATTATTTCCTTTAGGGAATGTCTTAGAATTTTCTCTTTAAATATATGAAGGCTCAAAAAAAGCCAGCTTTTACTTCTGTGACCTTGAAGAAACATCTTAATTTGAACAATTTAATTCAGTAGGAAAAAAAATGCGTTCTATTATTAAAAATATTTTATTGCCTTTATTAATGAATCTTGTAGCAAGTTAACCCTCAGACCTCTGCTAAAGAACTTCCTGTCTTTATCTACAGTACATCTTTCCAGTTATGGAAATACATTACAAAGGACATAGAATATAATATATAATATAGACAGCATAATACCTTATATAAATTTTTTTGAATTTTTATAAGTAATAAGAACAATGTTCTTTTAATGCACAAGACCTGTTGTGCCTACAGTTGCATGTTATATTTAAAAATCATGAAATATTCTGTTAAAGTGAAATACTTTTTATTGGCAACATTGAGAATGGCAGTAATGCTGACTAACTTTTGTTCAATGGTTTTCTAGGCTCAGTGCATTAAATCAGAAATACATTGGAGTTTTCAGACACAATATTTTTAGTAGCTAATTGGGTTCATTGCAATGGTTTTGAGTTGTTGGTCCCCTTTAATGACTTATGTAAGTCTAAACCAGAGAGAAAAAGCTTCCATGGGTAGTTAAAGTCAAAACTAAAAAAAAAAAAAGAAGAAAATCAACCCAAAAAAACACCTTAGGTTTATACACTCAGAAAAATATTGAATATAATGGAAAACCTCCCAGAGGTGGTTATAAATACATACAAATATACATAAAGACCCTTAGTGTGCAGACAAAAAACACCCCACTTTGTGGATGGAGGTGGCATGGCTGAAAAATCACAATCCTTTTATTCACCTGTAATGCTTCCATTTCATGGTGAAAATTCTTTTCTATCTCATTGAGAAGACTTTGGAACAAACTGCTTTCCAAGTTATTTCATGCAAATTACTGTATGTTAGAAAGTGAGACTAAATTTAAGCATGTATATTTACATATTGCCTTAATGGCAATAGAGGAAGTTTCAAGTATTCTGTAACTGCTGAGTAGTTTAAATGCAAACATTTTAATAAGTCTGAAGCACCTTTTTTTTTTTAATCTTTCCTTCTTTTACTGGTTTTAAGCAAAGACTGTAAAAGCATAAAGAAAAAATCAGTTACACTTAATAAGTCTGAATTCTTTGACAATACAGTTTACCTCTTTTCATTTTTCACTAAGATTTTTTCAGACTCAACTTCACATATCTTTCTGTGGAAATTAAATTCCTTGTATGTACTAACTTATACTTCTGAGGCTTTATATCTACTTCTCCCTGATGCACTTACCGAACAGGACAAGAATTTCCACAGCTAGAACCATGTCTGCTTCACCAGCCTGCAGTGATATTTTCAATAATTCTTGTGATTGGTGAGATAACATTTAACATATTCGTTGTTCTGGTTTTTTCCTCAGGCAAGCAGTAATCCCTGCTTGTTACCCTCAGGTTATATATTTAACTTAAAATGAAAAAGGATTACTATACTCTTTTTGCCCCTGGAGTTTTCTAGCAGGATAAAATGTTAGCTTCTGGCTTCCGTGTTAATTCACAAACATTGAATCTCATGAGTTTTCCTCAGAAATTACTCCTTTTCTTTTTTAAAAATTATTTTCATTTTGCTGTGATTAGTAAGTATCATAATCTCCAGTACTTTTCAAAATATAGAGGAAAATATGATTGTTGTGATTTTTGTGGGGAGAAAACCAAATTAATTACGTTAATGTTGATATATATTATTTTCATGATTGCATCTTGAGTAAATAACTCATTGAGACATCCTTGATGCTTCCGGCACTGCTCAGCAATAGTCAAAATACTGTTGTTCTGTCATCACCCTTCTAGACCTAAATACAAAACACAGCAATGTATGGGCTTCTCTAATGAAAGTCATCTCCATCCCAGACAGTCCCAGTACAGTGATCCTGGTTCTCAGTGTCTGGGATATAAGAAATAAGTTGTATGGGAAGACACAATATGTTTTGTTTTTTTAAACACAATGTAACTAGGTTATCTGGGTGACACAATTATACTACTGAATTGATTAACACAACTAAATCTTAGAGATTGTCCAAGTTGCATGTTGAAGTTGGACTAGAGAACTCACAGATTTGTAAACCAAAAAGATTGATAATCTGCTAAATATAATATATTCTCTATGCCTACAGACTTCAACTCTTACCAAAAAACATTCCTCTTTTTTGTTTCAAGTATTCCTATTTTTTCCTTTTCCTTTTGTTCCAGACTTGATTTCTTATAAGCAATCTTGAAATGAGTTTGTGATTCTTCACTGACTTATTTCTGCCTTTATATAATAGTTTCTTAGATGACTGAAAAACCTCTAATTAAATCTCCTCAGCCATATTTTGATTATTACATTATTTGGCTGCTTGCTTTCATAGATCAAAACAATTACAGTGTCTCAAACGTTAATTACAACTATTTGCTTATTCACTGGAAGCAGAACTTGTTTGTTATGCATCTCCAATTTTACTTTTGGAGAAATCCATGGGAACTCAATTTCTGGTATTTGTGGCTTCAAGGTATACCTTTAGTTATCTTCAAGCTTACATTCTTGAAATATGGTTATCTGCTACAACACATCCTGTGTATTTATGATATGAATGAAAAATTAAATAAACACAATTATAATTTATAAGAAAAAACTATCCTTAAGCTATGCCTCTAAATTTTCAACATGTAAGGCTTGCCTCCTTCCACACAGCTTTTTTCACACCCAGTGAACTCTTCGAGAAATAAATTGTTCTTGCCCTTCTCAGTCATCGTAGTGCATTTTAGCTTCTCTCATGTTCTTACCCTTCCTTTCACCAGACATTAATCTAAACATTCACTAGAGGAAAGATCAAATGAAACACCTCTCCATGAAAGTTATGTCACATTACCTGTCATGTATATATATAGCGGTGTTTGTACTGCAGACTCTATTGCTAATTAATAACAATTTATGTAGGAAAGATAATATATTGGTAAGTGTTCTAGTCATGTACTGTGGTTGTTCTTAGTAAATGGGTTTACCTCCCTTTAGTTTAAAATTCTTGTCCACTTTGAGGAAGAAGAAGCAATCTGACACCTCTGAGTATAGTAGCTACATTTCTTCTAAATTTCTGCTCTGAAAAAGCTCTTAAAAGCCTTTGTTGGTATATCTTTTCTGTATTATAGCTATCTACTGCTTGCAAAATTACTATCTCTAAGAGCCAAAGGATTTTTTTTTCCCCCAATGGGAACTAGAATTAATAAAGACAAACTACTAGACCGAATTTTTCATAGTGCCAGAATGTGTAATCCCCCTCCTGTGGGTAGATTCTCCAATATCCAATAGTGTGCTAACATGTAAATGATAGTCACTTCAAGAAGAGAGCTCAGTTTATGTATTTGGCCATTCTCTTTGACAATTCTTAAAAGGAATAAATAACATCTCAGACCTCTTAACACTTGCCAAGTTTGAATAAAATTACAAAATACATATTATAAACAGGTTAGTCCAGAATAATCACAGGTCTCTTCTTTCCCAGGGAAGTCAGGTAAATTATTGCCATTTTTCACAGAGGACTGTAAATCCAAATGTGTGTTATGTCTTACACTTCCTACCCATGATGTAAATGTAGCTTAACCCATGTAAGGGAGTACTGTGCATGTTTCATCTGTCTGGGAGGCTAGTTACTGGGTCACACTGATAAAGTTCTGATAAAAACTGGTAAAGCAAACAAACCCAGACCAAAAGGAAGGTACTGCCATGATAATCTTGGTTCTGCTATATAAAGCATATCAAGAAGGTGCCTTTCAAGTGTTTCTAAACTTAGAAAACTGCTATCTTGCTTAATCTGAGAAAATCTAGTTATTTAAGGCATAATTCATTCATTAGTTGGCTTGCCTTGCTCTTTGCTAAGAAAAACAGATGAGCAGAATTGAACATTGCCTGAATTGCTCTTAGCTTTTCATTGTTGCTGTTATTTTTTTACAAGCATACTAATAAAATAAATGCTTATATTTAATTTGAATTAAAAATTATACTTAATTCAATTTGTCATGTCTAAGAGTTCATAACGAAAAATAATCTGAAAGACAATTTAATTTTGAATTATTTGATTAGAGCTATTAATTTGAGTTACTTTAATCCAATAAATTATTCTGATTTCTGATGGGCATAATAATTGATTTTGCCTAAGTGACATCATTCAACATCAGTCTGAGTGAATAACAGGTCACTTTCTCAGCTGTACCTGGTAAAAGACAATTGATTATTAAAATCTGAGTTAGTAAGAGCACTGGGCAAATTCATTCATGGTCAGTAAACCCAGTGATGCTGATGAAGCACTATGAGGGATAAATTCTGGCTGGAGAATATATCTAGTCTGAGCAATGATGTACCTTTTAGGTTTAATATAAGCATTGTAATCCTAGAACTTGCCCTAGAACTGATAAATTAGGTATATATTCAAGACTGGTGAGTGATAGAAAACACTTTTCCCTAATATAAATACTCCAGTTTACCCTAGCACAGACAAATGGAATATACTCTCAAGATGTGGTTTGTCCCTGACATGACCTCATTGACTCACATACTTTGGTAAATAGATATTACAAGAACTTTGTTGGATCCCAAAATATACTATCTGCAGAGAGGGATTTGAGTGATCTTTGCAAAAGGCCATGGGCTACAGAAGCTTGGAAAACCCCTCTTCATCTACTTCATCCCTGTGGATTTTTCCTGCCACTGGATGTGGAGAAACTCCTCGCATGATGTTATCACACGCCCTGCCCAAGTGGAAGAATCCCCACCCTGATCTCATCAAACCTATGCAGAAGATCTATTGTACCTTATCTCTCCCTTTCCCTTTGTGTTCCCTGAATCCTTCCATTCTGTAGACCCAAATACCTGTCCCCTCCCTGAAACCTCCTATGTGTAATAAATTGTAATAGTTGCAACCCCCTGTTGAATATGTAAGCCCTAAACTCTTTAAATATGAACTTGTAAGTCCAATAAAGCATTCCAGTTTCTTGCCTCCCCGGGATTGTCTTAGCATTATTGACTTCTGCAGAACTTGACACACAGTAATTACTTGTGTACACTTTTGAGATTATTTAACTTTAGTTTATAGAAAATTTTGTGTGATGAATTAAAATAATCCTTAAAATAACCCTTTATTTTCTTGTATTCTGTATTGATTCCTTAACCTGATTCTCAGGCGTCTGTGTGAATTCTTTGCTAGCACTCAAACATTTTTTAGTGGAAAAAAATTACTTGAAACCTCATGCGGCTCAGCAGACTTCAAACTTATTTTGCTGGTCAGTGTATAATTTTCCTGCTAATGTTAATTCTTTTGGCATTTTTAGTTTTTATTTGCCAATTCTTCTGTGTTTGTTTCAGTTAAACATGTAGTCTCTCTTCCAAAAAAAAAAAAAAAAAAAAGGAAAGAAAAGAATAACCAGTCATTTATAGTTTATACCAGGAGATAATGAAATCAGATACTCTCATTTTTGCATGATCACGTTTGTTCTCAGAGAAAGGGATTTGCATGTCTAGAGCAAAGTTCACAGATTGGATGTTGAATGTTTCCCAGTAGAGATCAAGTAAATGCTGCATGTCTCCCTCTGCACTGTTTTTCAGGCAGTAATACTTTAAAAATGCCGTGGGGACCTTCTTTCTCCTTCCACATTGAATCATTGAACCTTCTTTCACATACATACCTCTGGGTTTCAAGAAACTAATCTGAGTCTGAGAAGTCATCTGGAATTTACTTCCCCTCAAGTCAAAACATGCTGTTTTGCCACTGACAGCTTGAGTATCAAGTGCTCTGATCTCCAGGTATTGAGGCCTTTTTTACCTCTGGAAAAATATATCAAAGAAGGCAGTTTTGGGGTGATTGTTTCTCAGGTATCTTGCTCATCATCATGGTTTAGAATAGACTTTCTGTGTTGAAGCATTCATGTCCTCTTTCTGTGGGCAGGATGAGGTGCTGAAATGCTCTCCAGACCTGTGTATTCATATCTGTTGAATGAAAGCGGACTGCAGCACCTTTGAGATCCTCAAAGCACACCCTTCAGAACAGCTCTGAAAATTGATAGACTTCCTTGATTTTCAGATGTAAGCCTCTTTGTTAGGAAATTCAATCTCAGAGGAATAGTTTTTGCCTTGAGCAAAACATGAGACCATTTGAACATCAGGAATCAGAACAACAAGGTCAGTACCACTGCCCCTCATTAAGTGTGGTCTTCCAGAATAGCAACTTTTCTTTCCGCTACAGTTTCAACAGCAAACAATGAGGTTAAGATATGAAGTAAAAAAGTTCTAACATATTTTTTGAATATTATACCTTTTCTCTAAATGTCTGTGTTATGTTCTTTACCTAGTGAGCTGTGAATTTGTAAATGATGGACATCGTGCTGTTCTAACCATAGCTTTATAAAACCTCACCACCTAGTAAGACATTTAGCAGTGTAGTTTCACCTGCATTTTATTTTTATGTGAAAGAAGGGGTTTTAATGTTTAAATAGGCATAGATTTTACAAGGGTAAGTTGATTTTTTTCAGTATAAGTCTTTTGACAAGATTGTACTGTGCCTAGTGCCAATCCCTGGAAAATACTAGTAATAATTCCATTAAAAATAACAGTTCTTTTTGAGTGTGATTTCTTATATTCAAGTATAACATTAAAATTATTTCATCTTTTAACAAGAACTTGCTGGTTTTTTAAATGTGTTCTGTAACAGAATAATTTTTAATTAAAAATAAAAATTTTATTTTTTTTAATTGTTCATTGAAAATTCATACGTCTGAGGCTAGAATTTCCTTTGTCATAAAATTCAGTTGAGCTAATACTTTTTACTTTCTGTAACATGTGAACACCATCCAGTATTATATCCGAAATATACATACTTGTGAGACCATGATTATGGAATTTCAAAACTTCTAATCAGAAAACATCAACAGATTTTCAAAACCTTTTTGTTATTTGTTTCAATGAAAGATTTATTGTGCAAATGCTTTTAATTTTATTTTTTAAATTTAAAATTATTTTTTATTTTTCTGTTTTCTCTATTCCCTAGGATAAATTCCTCTTTTCTTATTTAATTCTTCCCTTTCTTAATTTGAATTTTCTCATTCCATAGGTTTTTTGCTTACTTGTTTAGTGTTTTGGTTTTCTTCTTTTTAACTATTTTACTTATAGTTTCTTCATTTTGTCATTAGTTTTTGATCATTCCTCTTTTTATCATCCTCTATCAAGTCACCTATCCTATTTTCATTTTTAAAAAGTACATTGGAGAAAAAAAATTCACATTATATCCCTTGAGTGCCATTGCAGATTGTTTTTCCATATATGTAATATGTATATCCATTTTTTTATTCTTTTAAGAAAAGATTCTGCCAAGAATAAGGTGAAGCTGTTGTCAGCAGCTACAATGAAGTTAGTGCATTTTGGAAGGAATGTTTTTTTTTATCCTTACATTATTCACTTTATTAAACATTGGCTATGACAGTTTATTTTTCCATCTGCAATTAGACAGAATGTAATTTAGGTCCAATCATGCTAATATGGTCAAATCTTATTCCATAAGAAAACTCAGACTTTTACTACTCATTAGCCATGTTCTTTTAGATTATACAGTTGGATCATGGATTTATCTTAAAGATCTTTTTTTATAGAAAGTCAGATTTATTTGTTTTGGTATTTATGTTCATAATTTTTAAAAAGGTCAACTCATGACCGAAGTTAATTTCTCACTAGGAACGGAAAGTCGACTTCACAGAAGCCTGTCAAGTTGGCCTACTAATAATTTTTAATAGTGAAGCAGGAATGTTCTTTTTTTTTTCTTTGTATTGAAACAGGATGGTAATTAGCTTTTACTGCTCAAAAGCGCAACACTGGTAGGATAAGTCAAGTTTCACATCACAATTTAAAAGCTGAAGACCAAAATATCATATGGACAGAAAACAAGAATGTTTCATTCGGGGGTAGGTGGGAACCAACTCTGAGTGGGAAAACAGTTTATTCTGTGGATAAGAGGATGAAAAGCAATTACATACACATAAAAAATGAGAAACACCATAACACAGTTTAATGAAGAGGAAAAATTTAACCTCTTTTCAAATTAAACATTCACATTTCAGTTTTTGTCTGTGACCTTTTAGAATTAGCTTTATCACTAGTATTTTGAGTATTTTGTAATAACAGACTGTAAAAACTGTTACTTATGTTTGAAATCTCTGCATGCTTCCTTGTCACCTATAATATAAAAGCTATTTTCCACAAAAAAAAAATTAATAATTAAAAAGGCACTAACAGGCTAAAGTAACAAGAATTAATTTGTTGTTGCAATTATATTTAACTTTCACATCCCTTTTATAGTCAGGGACTAATGCGTATTTTTCCCAATTATCAGATTATTGCTACTATGACATAATTTTATAACCTTGCTTTTAAATTTTTTATTGATTTTTTTGGACAAGTCTTTCACATATTTAAGATTATTCTCTGTAAATTTGCTATATTTGCTTTCATTAACTGGACATTCCGAAATACGTGGAATAAATGTGTCACATAAATAGCTTTTACAAACAGATATGAAAAATATAAGATTTTTTTTTTTAATTTGTACTGCCTCCGAATCATTGTTGCCTAGTTTTTTAAATCCAAGTTTGCATTTTTGAGTTTGTGTTGCACAACTTTTCTAAGACATTTTAATTAATATCATTTAAAACCATGGTTCAGACAGAGATAGATTTGTTCTAAATTAACATTCTCTAATATGAGCAATAGATATGTCAGTTTTAATAGTTTTAGAAATATTTCGGCAAGATGAACTATATGTCATGCCTGATACGGAATATTCATCATTATATGCCTCCTTGTCATCCATATTGATGCTTTCACTATTAGTCTTCGTCTGAAAACTCAAGCTAGGTAATGTGACAGGGTCTTACATTAAGAAGAAGCATGTTTTACAAATGATATGGCAAGGACAGGTTAAGGCATAATGGGGTTCAAATCATTGATTTTATCTCAACACGCTCTACAACTTTACTCGTAACAGGCAACCTCTGGCTTCTGCTGTTTTGATAGGTGTTTGATATTCCTAAGCCAGAGTGAGGTTAATGTGAAGTTTGACTCTACTGACTTCTGAGCTGAGCTATTCTATCAATTAACAGGGTGATCCATCACATATGCATTATCACTCAGAGGTGTGCAATGTGTCCTACTTTAAAGAGCACATCAATTTTTGAGTCATGAAAAAATGTCTGATGCCACTAATCACAGGCAGGAAAGAAGTACTAAAACTGACTTATCCCCATTTGTGGTAGTGCTGGATGTTCTTTGAAAACAAACAGATAACTACTATGGCAGAAGTCGTCTTGGTCCCTCAACTGCTTGAAGGGTTTTCCCATTCCTCACTGAAAAGCTGGTTTTGCACTCTCTGCAGCCAATGGCATGGCAAAGCATACCCAGAACTTTTAAGCCCTATGTTAAATGTCCAGCTGCCTACTCAGCAGGAATTCTGTCAGTGTTGTCTTTATTAATGGCTTCAAGAACTGTGTGGAGATAAATGCAGAGCAAGGGCATGACCTGGCTTTTTTCAAGCTGTGCTGCCACACTTTTTATGTATGTCATTGTCAAATGGGAGAAAAATCTTTCCAGCTCTCCAAAAAGTACAGCAGACAACACCAGTAGTTTCTCAAAACTTTCTCTCTGTATTCCATCAAGCTATTCTACCAATGTATGCTCCTAAAATGCCATACTCTATTCTGGGGTTCAACCATCATTATTGATGAAAGATAAACATGGATTGCATTTTTCAGATCTAAATCTGCCTGGGTTAGGAGTGGCATTATGAGATGAGGAGCAGTTATAAGGACCATAATACAAACATGAAGTGCTACTTTATAGACATATCCCTTTTTCAGAGTCTCTTTTACTTATGAAGGTATGCATCCAAATAAATCACTTCAAGACACAAATAACATTGTCATACCTGAAGAAATCGCCAAGGCTTTTGACACTGTGTCTCACAACATCCTCATAGGCAAACTAAAGAAGTATGGATTGGATGCGTGAACAGTGAAGTGGATTGAGAACTGGCTGAACAGCAGATCTCAGATAAATGTAATCAGTGGAACATGGTCTGGTTGGAGGCCTGTCACTAGTGATGTTCCCCAAGGTTCAATACTGGGCCCAGTATCGTTTAACTTATTCATCAATGACTTGAATGAAAGGGTAGATGCCACCTCAGCAAGTTTGCTGATGACACACAGCTGGAAGGAGTGGCCAATACCCCAAAGCCCTTTGCAGCCCTTCAGAAGGACCTCAACAGGTTGGAAAGATGGGGAGGGAGGAACCATCTGAAGTTCAACAAAGGCAAATGAAAAGTCCTGCACCTGGGGGAGAAAAATCCTATGCACCAGTACAAACTGGGGGCTGACCTGCTGGAAACAATAAAATTCATCTTGCTTTAGACACAAAACAAGATCCTGGCAAGTGTCACAAACTGAATTAATTTTCCAAATTCAATGTCAATATAATTCAATGTGATTGTTTGAAAAGCTGTTGTACCACGCACATGTTCTGTGTTCTGTTGACTCTGGTGTCAGATTTGTTGTCTTCTTTCCCTGAAGTGGAAATCAGATTTGTACATTGAGATATCCAGAATAAAGGGCCTGTGAAAGTGGCAAGCAGGCAGTTTCACAGAGGATTCTAATTCATAAACTTTTCCTATTTCAGGTTTTCTCCCACAGAACCCCTGTTTTTTTTGTTGTTTCTATTGACATACTGACAAAAGAAGAATAACTTTTGATGAAAAAACAACCAAACAAATAAAAAAGCACAAATCTCAAACCCTGCAATACTCTTTCACTAATAAAGTTGAGAGAAATAGATCTAGGAAAGGACTACAACATCTCAGTTGATATGAGAACAATATTGAGAGATATGTAAATATAGAATGATGTTAATCCTTCAATTAAAAGTAATTTCAAGATAACAAGCAAAAGAGGTTTGAACACTAACCAGTCAGAAAGTAGTGGAATTTGCTTAAGGAAGCACTGATAATAATAACACAATTGTGCATCAAATAAACCATAAAATCTATACACAATTCTGGATGACGTAAATTGAGCAAATATCACTGACTTCTGCAACATATGCTTTATGAAAATGGATCAATAGGCTGGACAGTGACGGTTCTTGAGAACAATCAGAAAAACTATTTGGTCCCCCACTTTGTCCATAGATATATTCTCAAAAGCAAAGAGGAATCTCTATCACTTATAATTAACATTTCTCTCTAAAGTATTAATCAAGCACTCCAATAAGGTAAAGATACTTGAAATTTAATTATGATGAATAATCTTTCCTACTCATATTACTCTAGTCAGTGCACAAATAAAGAAGGAAAAATTATTAAAGCTTCAAAGTAATTACAGAGGAGAAAAACTGGTACCAAAAAAATTATGCTGTTTATTCAAACCATGAAAATAGTTGAAATGTATCTAGGGAAAATAATAATCACCATGTAAAAACCCCCATATGAATAATGAACAATCAATAGTCAAAATCTTTTTACCTAGAAATGCAAATGCAAGGCTGTCCTAAGATAAAGGAAGAATGTTTGAAAACTTTTAATTAAAGATATTTAAAAAATATTCTGAGAATCATGATTGGGAAGAAAGAGATAAATTGCAAATACATATTATGTATAATAAGACACTAACTTGTTTTGGTGGAGAACCATATGATATTTAGAAAAAACTTAGAAAAAGAGCTATTTATATTTATACTACAGGAGAAACTCGGAATTAGGTGAGGACTGTGAACAATTTCTCCGTCAATGCTCATAACCATATTTTTTCCTATGATTCAGTGAAACTTATCAGCCAAGATCAACTGTGGACATAAGCAAGATAAGCAAGTACCCAGATCGATGGACTGCCAAGGGTAGCAAATTGTTTAAGACAATATCCAGTTTGCTCTAGAGCACTGGAATGTTCACTTTTTTCCCCAAAACAGATCCTGAGGAGAAGGTTAGAGATTGTAAATAATGTCCACTGCTGTTACAGGAGATCTCCTCAGTTTTTGCATCAGCATCACTAGGAGTAACAAGCCTAGCACGTTCCTTTTTTTTGACTTTATATCTCCAACGTACATTTTGCATCCTAATATGAATGCAGAGGGTCTGGGAATAAACACATCTTGAAAAATGTCCTTTCATTTTGTCCAGACTTCACCTGAAGGAGATCACTGGCATTCAAGCAACCTGCTTTGATTCACATTGATGTAAAAAAGGGCATTCACAGCATTTAGGCAGATTTGAAATTCTGACAGTAGGATTACTGCTTTCACCTTGTGGCACTCAAAGAGAGCTAGAAAACACCAGGCATTTGTAAGGCACCAACATGCATAATAACGAAAAGTAAGACCAATTTAATGTTATACCTGATTGATCTCTTTGAGCTGCCATTCCTTGTGGTAAATACTTCTCTTTCTAATGTTTTCATATTTCTCCAACATTGTTCCCAATTAAATTAATTAGGACAGTGATTTCAATTTTCTGTCCTATTGTGTATGATGGTGTTAGATTTCAGTGGATGTTTTATTAAGCAAACTCAAGGTTTTGTGAGATTATTGGAAGTTTATGTCAACAGATCTTTTCATTTTTAGTACTTCCTAAACCAGAAAGATTTAAATCAAGGATTTTTGTGAAGACAATGAGTATTAACTTTGTTAAAAGATATCAAAGAAATGTCAAAATATAGCTGCTGGTGAGTTTCAATGAAACTGGTTCCTGAATCAAGGGGAATGTTGATATTGATATGACCAATTGTTCAATCAAATCTTACAGGTAATTAATTTATGGCGGTTTAGTAGCACAAATCTCCAAAAACATGTCAAAGAAACCTGCATAAAACTTGAACTTCTAGGTGAATTATGACTGCTAGAAGTGAACAAGCACCTTTTGACAGTTGCTGAAGAGTCTTCCAAATTTTGAAAGAATAAAAGACTGAAAATTCAAAAAGCAGTCTAGCCTCATCCATTTTTTCAAAGACTGCCAGGTAGGCACAATTAGTGACTTCTGATGCACAGAAATAATTATTTTCAGTTACAGTACTTGATTCCAGAGCATTGAATCATTACAGAATTTTATATCTGCAAATCTGAGTGCCCAAGAACATAAATGAAACTTATGCAAATTGAGCCATGATCTGTCTTCACAGCAATTGCACTCTCTTGTTTTGACAATTACAAAAGGTTGTTTAAACATGAAATATTTTATTCCCAGAAACATGCATTGATACAACTCAGAATTCCTCTCTTGAAGGTGTGGTTCACAGGTTTGTTCCAAGTCATTCTAGGATCTCAGGACTAATCGCATAGTATTAATTAAGATGGTTAGATTGTTTTATTCTTAAGGGGTGGAAATAAATCTAATTTTCCCTAATAACCAATAGATAAAAGCAGATGAAGGGTGACTCTGGCCCATCCTAAACATTGGTTTTGGAATGAGGTGAGCTATTCCCCAGAAATGCTTTTTACTCTCCTTCGAGTAGATGACTAGTGGAGCAATAAAGATGTCTTGTCCTGACTTGGACATCTCATATTGAAATTCTCGAATCTGAGCAGGTGAAACCTGTTCTGTGTTTCAGACGCAGGTTCCAAAGCTTCTTTCAAGCAATACTTCCAATAATGCAATTATCCCATTCGTGAGGAAGTCTGTTGAGCAACCTACTCTGAAGCCTCACAACAGTGATCCCATGTTTAAAGCCTTTTCTTCCTCAGGGAGTTTCCTATTTTGACTGTCACTGAGAAAGGCTTTAAAACATGATCCAATTACATCCAAAGACTTGTAATAAGGAATGAAAATTAAACTTATGCTTTTTTTCTTAAATATTCTATTCATTTTTTAAGTCAGTCTCTGATACTGGGGACTCCACTAATCATCCCTTTAATGTAAATAAAACTCTTCAGACTTGTTTATAAGCCAGGAAGAAACATAAACCAAGACAAATTCCTTTTTCCCTGGAAATAATCTTTAAAATGTGGCTGTAGGAAGCTTTTTTTGTCTGAAGCATTTCAGAACCGAAGTGATTTATCTCCACAGCTATCAAGTCTCATGGTTTCATGGCTTTAAAGAAGAAAAAGTAGTAAATGCTGTGCTTTTTACCTTAGGTGATAGGATACATCATCTGGTGCAGTTCTTGAAGTTAACCTCAAAGCAAAACTGTCCTGCTTTATCCTCACTGTATTTTTACCTTTGGAAGATTAATACATGTTAGCTGGGCTAAGATAAAATGATAAAAAAATAAACAGCTTTTGGATCACCAAAACCCCATTGTCACAGAGGAGCCTGATCTGGTTTAACTTTGTGGCAGAAGAAGGGTGGTGACCATGTCAGAAGCATCCACCCCGGGGATATGAATCAAATCTTCTTCTTTAGGAACCCAGAGGAAACACTCAATGAAACTAGGCCATTTTCCTCCATAATATGTTGGATTCTGTGAAAACTTTATTGGCCAAAATTATAATATTTTAAATGTCTGCTATGGGGCTACTAATAGTCATTTCTTTTTTTACTATCCTTCTACATTTAATTCTTCCATCCATTAATGCATCCAGGAAGGAAATTTAGTAGTCAGTTATTGAAATTGTTATATTCTCCTTCTTGAAAGATGGAGTTAGGATATCTCAACTCACTTAGTTCCTCAAGGATCAACAGACCCAGAGGTCTAAAGCACAGTGTTTTAAATAATGGGTCCAAGTTTGCTATGAATGCACTAAAACGTGTAAAGTGATTCCTAAATAGGAAATAAAGTTCAAAAAGAGAAATACAGCCTTCCTATTCTGACGAATTATTCCCATTAAATGATACTTACTCATGCATGCACAGGTAAATTACATCAAAGCAAAATTTGTTATGCAGGATTTGGTGAATTATGTAGTCTAATACTATTCAAAAATAAAGTGCATCTTCTTTTAAGAAGTTTTTGATAAAAAAATTTTCTGCAGACCTCAACCATGAAATCACACCGCTGCAGTTGGTCATAACTGAATAATATTGCAAGAAACACCAGATACACAGAGGGAATTGAAAAGATTCAGCCAACAAAGTCGTTGAAGAGTGTGCATGACTAAACCCCACTAAATAAGGCAAGTCACATCCCCAGAAACAGAAACTCTAACCTCATTAAGCAAGTATAAAACTGTCTGAAGTGATGGAAAACCACTTTGTACTCCACCTAATAACACAACTGGAATCCACTTTGAAGGAAAATTCAGGCAAAAGCACATGTACAAATCAGAGAGACTGCAAACAAACAAAGCATTAAAGTAAAATTGCCCAAAAGAAGACAACTATAAGAATCTGTAATACCCTGAGTAGAACACAAGAAGGCACTTAAAGAGGCATTCAGAACTAATGGTGACATTAACTCGATAAAGGCATATACATCCAAAGAGTCCCTGAAGCAATTTATACCAAGTGAATATCGCATCGGAAAAGCTGCATTTGAAAAACTAACACCCCAATTACCATGGAATAACGACAATGTTCAGAGGCTTTATAGAAGCAAGACACAAAACTTGGCAGTTGAACTGCAATGAGCACACAGATGATAAAAGCAGAGGGAGATTGAGAAGCAAGAAGACATTGAAATAATTTTTTCTTGGCATTGCCAGTTGGAAGAGTAGCTAGAGAAGAAAGTAACTACTCACATTTGTTCTTTGAAGGTTTTGATGCTTATATAATTTGTCCTCAAGATCTAAGCCTCAACACAATAGATCTCTTTAAGCACTCATTTCTACCATTGCATGCAAGTGACTAAGGAACTTTCATGCGTTTGCAGCCATAAGTGTGTTGAAGATAGGGACTGTTTAGCCTGGTGAAGAGGAGGCTCAGGGGTGACCTTATCACTCTCTACAACTACCTGAAAGGACGAGACGACAGAGTCTTAAGATGCACCAGGGGAGGTTGAGGTTAGATATTAGTAGGAATTTATTTACAGAAAAGGTCATTAGATATTGGACTGGGTTGCCCAAGGGGGTGGTGGAGTCATCATCCCTGGAGGTGTTTAAGGAAAGACTGGACATAGCACTTAGTGCCACGATCTAACTGACATGATTGTGTTGTTTCATAGGTTGGACTCGATAGTCTCAGAGATCTTTTCCAATTTAATTGATTCTGTGATTCTGTGATTCTGCATTTTAGTGAAATTCAGTGGATGCTGGAGAAAAACTACTTTGATACCTAAAATACATGGAAATAGTGAATTTCAGTTTTATTTCTGAAATACTTCCTTCTTGAGAACAGATCTCACGTGCTCTGACTGCAGACCAGTATTTACTGCTTTCAGTTCAGAAACTGAAGGCAAGAGAACAATTAGTAGATTACTGACAATGTGTTGTTAAAGGTCTGTTTTCCAAACCTTTGGTCCAGACTGCAAAGTGTGGCACATCTTTGAATAATTATTATTATTATTTAGAGTTCCTGTCTGTCCCAATAGGTTTCACTAGTGTTTCTTCTCTAAATGTCAAAAAGTCTTAGGCTTATTAGTACTACAAAAGCATTGTTGAATGTGTAACATCATGTGGCTTATTAGTGGTTTGCTCTTGTTGTATAGTTTGGGTTAAAAGTAAATAGTCTTCTTAAGAAAATATAAACCAGTAAAGTTCTGATTTTAATTCCTCGTAAGGCCAGAATGGTTAGAAATTTAGTTCTTTAGTTAATTGCCCTCTTCCCTGTACAATGAAAGAGAATTCTTTGGGCACCAGCATAACAAGACACACTTCCACGTGAAAATTACTATTTTGAGAAAGACTCTCACTGGATCAAAATCTTGTTTTAAAAGAGAACTTGTGTCTCATCTTTCATGAAGTTTAACTTTTGAACAAAAGTCCACAGAATTAGAGAAATATCATCTCTTCCTAGATGAATATCAGATTTCAGGAATGATTCTTTGGTAGATTTTTTAATTGTATTTCTCATTTTTCTTTATTATAAGATTTATTTTGTTTATTGTAACAGTTTGGATCCAGCTTTCTCACCAAATGCTCTAACTTTACAGTTTGCAGCCTCTCCTCCCCCCACCATGAATACAAGGGAAAGGGAGAAGGGAAAAGCTACTGAAAATACTGAAATGACTAAATCAAAACTCTATAAAAATATATATATGTATTTACACTTATATATATTAGAATATTACGTACATAGAAGAAGGGACGCCGAACATCTCCCCCCAAAGGGAAAAGGGAAAGGGAAAACCTAAAACAGATATGCACAATCAAAACCTGGGAGCAACTAATAAAGAACTAACAAAAGAAAATCTTATTACTCTTCTTGAGATAGCAGAATTGCACCGAGACCGCCGGCACTCTCTGCTTCTCAAGATCCACAAGGTCTCGCTAGGCCTCACTTTCTCATACAAGCAGGTTGATAGCAGAGAACTGGCTTCCAGATCTACCAGAAAGGAAAGAGAGTATTATTTATACTCTGGTTTACGTAAAAAATCGTATGGAATACTGGGAACATGACCACTTCCTTGGTTACAACCTGGTTACCAAGGAAGACCTAGAATCAAAACTACTACATTTATTTTCTAACATTTTCAGCAATAAACTCCAATGTTGCTTCACATGAGCTGAGGGTTGAAAGAGAAGTTAGCTAAGAAACACTTCATCTGTGTTTGGTACCTCATACCAGAGAGCATGTTATCATTAGGTAAATCAGACAGTCCTTTGGCTACATCATACCTTTACATTTATCCTGTTAAGGAGATGAAAGGAACTAGTGAGATGGTATAGGATAAGAAAAACACAATTTGCTTATGTCTAACGTGCAAAGAAATGTGTATTTCTTCTGACAATAACATTCCTTATTCCAGTTTGATGCTCTTTATGGATACAGGGAGGTAGGAATGGATGATATTAATATCCTGTGGTCATGGCATATATTTCTCTTGCAGTGGATTAAAAGCCACTTAGCCAGAGTAAGTCACATATAAAGAGATCTGATAATAAACTTACTCTTTATTGCCCCTTCCTACAGTAGCAGCAGATAGTTTGAATTAGCATGCCTTTTACATTTAGCTTTTTGAAATAAAATTCTGCTCAAAGCCTTCTTTCCATGCAGACACCCATTACATTTCATCTTCCTGTTTACATATTTAATGTTGCATGTTATACACTGTACTGACATAATGATGAGAAAAAAATTGAGCAAGAAAGAATACTATAGAACAAAATTATTTTACAAAAGCAAATGAAACTTGGGTGTAGTTACAGTCTGCTAAATTTCACATGTGGATTTGGCCTCTCCGCTTGTGCTCAAGTTCAGCCTTTGGACCTGTGACATTGTCACAAACTTTGATTCTCTTTTCTTTCATGCTCTTTCTAAAGTGCCCCTTTGCCATCACCATCTCAACCCTCTGTTCTTTTTGAGTTGGAACTCACTAAGGTCCAGGGATGCTTTTCTCTAAGCCCTTTAATACTACAAATATGAATATATTTTAATGATTCGGAGTCCTGCAGTTAACACTGCATAGTTTTTCCTTATAGCTGATCACAGCCTTTATTGATATTATTAGAAAAATATTGTTATCTTAGTAAGTGAAACAAATAAATGACAACAGTTTTAAAAGCACTTCACTAAAGTCTGCTTAATTGAAATCACTCTGATTTAAGAGATCACACATATAATCTCCAATGCTGTTTTCCTTTGCTGTTAGGAGAATTTATTATTTTATACAGTAAGAAGACTATTATTCTCAAATGCATATGAAGTTTTTAGCCTTTTTAGAAATTTTTTTTTTATCACATTGAATGCATGCATACTTTCTCAGGTTCATGCAAACCAGAAAGGTTCCACTTACTCTCTCGAGTGACCCACTTCTAGAGCTGATTTGTATATCAATTACCCATTGCACTCATGCATAAAAGAAAAAAAGTCAGTCTTTAAGGACACAGATGTGTTATAAGACTTGCACTGGTCTTGAGTTTGTTTCCGGTTGCTTTCAACATCAAAATGCAGGTCTTTCTTTTGGCCTAAGTGGCTAGCCAAAAATAGTGAGTTTTACAGATTGTTCTTATTAGAAGCTGGAATTCATGACAGTAAAATCAGGTGACTAATAAATATAACTACTAAAGAAGGACTCAAAAAAGCAAAAGTAACTGTCTTGCTTTATCATGCTTTGGCAAACATGCTCCTCCCAGATGCTATACTTTGGCTTTTATCATGGTGTTTTTGAGCCGTGGTAGAGCCTGCTCTTATTTTTATCCCAGATTTATCTCTCTGATTTTCACTCTCCCATCTCTTCCTTTCACACTCTTTGTCCTAAAACTATTCTCAGCACAGTCTCCAGAACTCATCATATAATTTTTCCAGCATTTTGGCATATCAGCTAGAGATGTCAGTTAAGCCTAGTAATGTATATACTGCATACATAACAATGCAACATTATGCATGGTCTTGGCTGGCTACCAGGTGCCTAGTCAGTCACTCTCTCACTCCTTTTCCTCAACAGGATAGGGGTAAAAAAAAAAAAAAAAAGAAAAAAGTTAATANTAAAAGCTTGTGAGCTGCAATAAGGCCAAGGAGATCAGTTGTCAATTAATGTCACAGGCACCAACCCCCTACACTGTGATGAGTCGTGCAAAGGGGATGAGAAATGGGGAATTACAGTCCATAATAGCTTCTCTCAGTCAGTGAAGACAACAAAGAAAAGAGTGATGGGGATGGGAGGGTTGTGTTTTGGTTTGGGTTTATTTATATATATAAATATATACATATATATTTATATATTTGAACTAGTAGTCACTGATTCCCTTTAGCTAATAACAACGCAGGAGTGCTAGCGTTTACTCAGCCAGAATGATGGATTTTCATCAAGGTGACAGATGAAGTTGACTTTGTTGTAGTCAATTCAGAATACACTCTCGACAATAAATTCAGACAGTTTCATTTCAGTAATGTAAACACTAATTATCAGGCTCTCAGAAGAGCTAAATTGTGTTTTACTGATGACCTTGTTCCTGTTTATAGACTCTGGTGGCCTGGAGGCAGAAACTGTGAGAGGAGGAGAGCTGCAAGAAAGGTGGACAGAATGATATAACAAAGAAGAAGCAAGATTTCCCCCAAGCTAGATGAATCTATTAACATTTGTTTCATTTCCATATGTCTTCTTAAAGAGTTTACTACAATTTCCCATAACAGCGTTGTCTGAAATAACTTGACATTTCAGTTGTGAGACTCAGCTTTTGGCAGTGAATTTTTGTAACTTACATCTACCCTGGTCAAGCCCTCTCCCTTGTCTCTGTGACTATCCATATTTTTCAGCAGCTGGCTTGTCTTGGATGCGGTCCAATCTTTTCTACCAGCAGACTTTTCACCATAGGGACACTTCCAAGGGTCTACATCTGGTAGATTTCTGATATCTGTCTTAATTATCTTTTTTCTTGAGAAGTAATTCTTCAGAATACTTCAAACTTTCTCAAAAATAGAGTGCTGTCTTGAGGCAGGCAGAGAATGAAATAAGAGCAGTATTATGAATAGGAGTATTATGAAATAATAGGAGCTGAGATTCCAGGGAAAGGAAAAGGTCAGGGACTACTCACCAACAGGTCCACTAATCCTTCATCCTTGTAAAACTCAGCTGAGAATGGGGAAAGTGAAGTCTGGAGGCTTAGCACCACAGAGGTAGGTAAGCTCCAAAGTGAAAAAGGCAATTTGGTCTGTCTTCTGAGAGCTTTGTGCAATCAAACAATTGTTTCTCAGCTCAACCCCGTAACAGAACAACTATGAACTGTTTCTTACTAATCGATGGCTAGAGATTGCAAATAACTCATTATTTCCTTAATTATTTTTTTAATTAATTTTGGGGTGTGACAATGACAGTGAGGGTGTCCAGTTCTAGCCCCTCAGTTCAAGAAGACATTGAGATGCTGGAATGAGTTCAGAGAAGGGCAACAAAGCTGGGGAGGCATTTAGAGGATAAGTAATATGAAGAGTAACTGGGGGAGCTGGAGTTGTTTAGCCTGGCAAAGAGGAGGGCCAGGGGGACCTTATTTCTCCCTACAATTGCCTGAAAGGAGGTTGTAGCCAGGTGGGGGTTGGCATCTTCTCCCAGGCAATTAGACAGGAGGACACAGCCTCAAGTTGCTCCAGGGGAGGTTTAGGCTGGACATCAGGAGGAATTTCTTAATGGAAAGTGTTGTTAAACATTGCAATGGAGTACCTAGGGAGGTGGTGGTGCTCAAGAAACTACTGGACATTGGCACTTAGATCACAAGATAGTGATCAGTCAAAGGTTGGACTCAATGATTTCAGAGCTCTTTTCCAATCTAAGTGATACTGTGTTTCTGTAAAATAATGCAGCATCTAATATGGATCCATTTCTCAGCTCTTAACCAAGGTAAATTTCACAGGAAAACCTTTGCAGCCTCTAAGTTGGTATAACATCATAATACATGGATGTAGTTTTTTTAGCATGTATGTTTCACTGCTTATTACAAAATAATAAGAAATTTATTCTATTCATAGGAATTATTAAATTATACCTTCCTCTAGGCTGGTTATCAGAAGAATAGACTTTATTTCTCTCAATAGTCTACCAAACTTTTTTAAACATTTATTGAAATAAGGACAGAGACAGGGAGTAGTGAGAGGAGGAGATAATAACAACAAAAGCCTAAAAAATAACCTCCCACTGGAAAGTAGCTTTTATACATTTTTAGAATGACAGAAAGTACTGAACTTTGAAATTTAGTTGTTTTGTAGACTTAATATATCTAACTCTTCTAGTTTTTGTGTTGCTATCCCATCTCAGCTAACAAGCAAAACCTCCTGTGGTTAAATAACATTTTGGCTGCTCCTCCTATCAATCTAATACAACAAGCCTCATACATCTCTCAATCTGCAGCAAAACTCCCACTTATACCAGTGGCCAGAATCTCTAAATACAATATCAAGAATAAACTCTGCATGTATATTTACCTTCATCACACATTTTTTAATAGATATTAAAATGCTATATTTCGACTTCATGGTTTTGTTGTCTTTTTCTAGTTTAAATTAGCAATGAATAAAGCACTAACACAGAAACAGTCTTGACACAGACAAATAATTCTGAGACTTCCTGACATAAGGAAGCTAATACTTTAATTCTGTATTTGATGATTGTTTTCTTGATTCTCATTTTTTGTTTGACACAAATACTAAGGTTATTCTGTTCCTATTTTCCCTTTGTAAGAATTATTACAGGGAATGCCTTAAATATGTATTCTGACGATTGCTTACTTGATTTTTATTCTTTTTGTCTGTTTGACACAAATATTGAGGTTGTTATTTTATTCCTATTTGTCCTTTTTTGAGAACTATTACAGGGAATATGTAGGCATATAGGTAAATTACAGCATTTACAAGATGCTAGGATTTCATTTACTTGATCTAAACAGCCATCTCATAAGAAGTAAATATGAATCTGTCATCTTCACTTTCTAGCACAACAGGAATTTATTTAGGATTACCATTACTAGTATGTAAAAAACAGGCAACAAAAATTGTTCATAAAATAATAAACAAGAAGTTTATTCTCATGGTCATATGTCAGGATTGTTTTCCAAAGTTCTTCTGAGAAAAGGTGAACAAGCCTCATTGTTGCGAAAATCTTCATAAAAGATGTCCAGTGTTCCCTGGTCTCAGTAAGAACTGAAATGAAATCTGATAACTGCTGAATTTGCCTCAATGCTTTATTTAGGTATTTTAATGCTTTATTAAGGTGTTTTAACTCCTGGGTAAAGAAGGGTTTTGTTGACAATTCATTTATTTATTTCAGAAAAGTACTATATCAAATTGTTTCCTTGGATGCATGTATTGGGTTTCTGTGGCCAGGTTTTGGTAGCAGGGATCTACAGGGGTGGCGTCTGTGAGAAGCTGCTGGAAGCTCCCCCTATGTCCAGTAGAGCCAAGGCCAAGCCATCTCCAGGATGGATCCACCACTGGCCAAGGCCAAGCCAATCAGGAATGATAATAATGCCTCCATGATAACATATTTAAGAAGAAAAAAAAAAAGTTATTGGGCGGATGAAAGTGCAGCCAGAGAAGAGTGGAATGAAAACATGTGAACAACTCTGCGGACACCAAGGTCAGTGGAGAAGGAGAGGGAGAAGATGCTCCAGGCACAGGAGCTGAGATTCCCCTGCAGCCTGTGGTGCAGACCATGGTGAAGCAGCTGTGCCCTCGTAACCCATGGAAGATCACAGGAATGCAGAGATCAATGCTGGAGAGGGTGAATGCCCAAAAGAGGCTGTGACTTTGTGTGAGGCCCATGCTGGAGCAGGGGCCTGGCAGGGACCAGCTGACCCCTGGGGAAAGGAGCCCACGCTGGAGCAACCTGAGCCTGAAGGACTGCACCCCATGGAAAAGGGACCCACACTGCAGAAGTTTGTGAAGAACTGTTGTCCATGGGACAACACACTAGAGAAGTTCATGAAGGACTGCCTCTCATAGGAAGGACCCCATGCTGGAGAAGGGGATGGACTCTCTGAGTACATCTCTGGATGCACTTTCTGAGACTGACTTTCTGAGCAGTGGCAGAAACCATCTGTGATGAACTGACTGTAAACCCCATTCCCCATCTCCCTGTGCTGCTGACGGGGAAAGGAGGTAGAATTTGAGAAGGAGGGAGGGGCACAAGGAAGATGTTTTTTAAGATTGATTTTACTTTTTGTTATCCTGCTCTGATTTTGTTTATTAATATCCCTACTCCAAGTCTGTTTTGTTCAAGTCTGTTATCATGACCATGATCGATGAGTGATTTCTCCCAGTTGTTATCATATTTTCTCTCCTCTGTCTAGTTGCAGAGGGGAGTGATAGAGTGGCTTTGGTGGGTACCTGGTGTCCAGCCAGGGTCAACCCACTAGAATTCAGTAGCAAAATTCCATTGACAAAACAGAGGTATTATGATTTGCAGAAGTTACATAGCTGGTGTTTGAATTTCCACATTTCTGAGTAATGAATCTCCCACATCTATATATCCTTGTATCTACTAAAAGTAAATTTTTAAGAGCACAGAGGAAAAAAAGATCTTAAAAGCATCTCGAGCCTTTTTCCACAAAAACTATTTTCTATCTACATTAATCAATATCTTTTCCAGAATTTCCTTTGTATGATCAGTTTTTAAAATGAGAAGTCATTATTTTTAGCTTAGCATTTCTTCTTTTAAGTTCTATGACCTCATGTGATAACAGTCCCACATTTTTTAAATACTTTGTCTTTTTGTTGTGTTTTGGTTGGTTGGTTGGTTTTTTGTTTGGTTGGTTTGTTTGTTTGTTTTGGGGTTTTTTGTGTTTTTTTTGTTGGTTTTTTGTTTTTTTTTTGAGTAGGAGACAACAGACTGAAATTACTGGGATTTTTTTTTTAAATTCTGAAAATTGTGAAGATTAGAATATTTAAAAGTTATTAAAATATAAATATTGGACTTCATGTTATGCACTTCTCTGAAGCCTCTTTTTGACATATGAATGATTAATCCCATTATAATACTTGACAGAGGGTGGTGAAGAGAAAGAGATTGGGTGGAGGCTGAAGAGGGGTGAGAGAGACAGGGAACACATCCCCTTGTCCCTGGCCAAGACATCTATTTCATTTCATTTCTTTAGACAAGTTCAGGATTAAGTGGAAATGAAGAACTATGTATGGATGAATAAGAATGGCAGCAGATGTAGGCAGGATTAAAGCTTTGCCCAGAACTTTAAATAGTGCTGAACTGGAAAATAATTTCCCTTTGCTTGAAGCTGTATAAGAAACCTGTTCAAATGAAAGGAGGAGTAGGTCTATAGCAAACTAATGATAATGAATATTTTTCCCAGTTGGGACATCTTTACTGGACAACATTGAAATATGCTGCCTTCAACAATAGCTAAGTCCCTATAGAAAGAATTAAAAAGAGTACATAAAAGTTATTTCCCTCACTGAATAGATGCAGCATATGCCTGAGGATAAAAAAGTCCTCATGCTGCTTCCAACTACTTCCCAGACCTGAAGGATTGATTCAAGGCAGGATGAGAGGATAATCCTTCCTCTGAGTTCTTTCATTTCATAGTATGTCTGCAGGGACTTCCAATAAAAGAGTCAAATTATGGTAGTGTTTTCTGTGAAGTGGAAACTTATCTTGTGCCTACCTACTAGGAGACACAGCAATCAATTCAGATCGCTAAGAGCAGCTAGCTGTACTAGCAGCCATCCAACAGCAACCAAATAACTCAGAGAAGCAGGCACAGTTCCCACAGCTTGATACTACTTGAGCATTTTGTCTCCTTTACTCTTTCCTCCTCTCTTACACAGTGAGGTAACAAATTTAAGTACCAAAAAGGCAAACCAAAAAAGCTCTGAAAGCTGAAAGCTATAAGTTCTAAATGGGCCATGACTCCTGATTTCCTATTCTCTATACTAAAAATGTCACCACCATTTCAAACAGTGCATAACTATGTCTGTAGATGGCCATAGCATTTTTGTGTAATCAATTGGTCCCAAATGTAAGCAGTGGCTGCTAGTGGTTGGAGATTAACACCTGCAGGGGATGGAAACACAAGTGGTTTGTTGTCTTGGCATATTTGTTGCTTGCTAGTGGCTCAGGTCTAGAATGTTGCAGAGAAACTACTAAGGCTCATTCAGTCTGCAAGCTATTATCCTTTGATACAGAGACAAATGCTGCTGTTGGAGAGACCTTAACTTATCATGAGGCCCTTGGGATAATCATGAAGAACACAAGAATGCAGGCAGTGTTCTTGGTCTTGCCAGTAAAATGGAAAAGATTAACTAAAAGTGTACTGCAGGAAAACCTTCTCTGCATGGCTGGTACAGAAGCAGGATTCCATATTTTAAAAGTATGGAATAATTTCTGAAAAATAAGGACTACTGGGTAGAAAAAGGAATGAGGAAGATGCAAAGTGGGTCAAGCCCTTCCCTTCCCTTCC
>VZRE01011073.1:7675-99499 GCA_013396775.1 Cephalopterus ornatus | reverse complement strand
GAGGTGGTGGACTCACCATCCCTGGAGGTTTTGCATATGAGGCTGGATGTGGCACTTAGTGCCATGGTCTAGTAACCACGGCGGCATTGGATCAAGGGTTGGACTTGATCTCAGAGGTCTTTTCCAACCCGTTTGATTCTATTCTATGATTCTATGATTCTGTTAATTCCACCTTCATTCCTCACTTTTTTGTAATGGTTGTGTGACTGCCTCTCTATGTGGGTTGTCCTCACAGGCCCAGGACTTTTTTTCCTGTGGTCCTATAGCTGAATTTTATAAGCACAATGTTTATGTAAAGAGAATTTTGAAGTCACTTTGAATGAGCATACACTGACAATACTCCCTGAATTTGAAAGCAAAAGTGTCAGGAGTCATTGACTACTTGTGTAAAGTGGGGGCAGAAACAAACACAATAGATTAATGAGAAGGATTGGAATAAATTTATCTTTAGATGAATATTCGTAGTTACTTATTTCTCAGTATTTGACTGGTAGCTCTAGACAAAGAAAATAGGATGAGTAGGAAACAGACTGAAAAGGGAAAAGCTTTAAAAACATTATAGACCCAAAGAGAAAATTCAACAGCATTAAATATCATATAGTGTAAAATACACCTTTTACTGGAAAAGCAATACTTTGACGCACTCATTTGGACAGAAAATAAAAATATATCCAGAATGACAGTACTGTTGGACACTTCCAGCATATCTTGGTTTTCTGTGAGTTTGATTCTGCAGTTATATGGTTGCATTTCATATGGTTGTACACAGGTAAATATAATCTTAACAATAACATCAACAAATCCTTAATGCAGCTTAAAAATCAGTTTAAAGGGTGTGTTAGTGTTTGTATTAAGATTACACCAGCTCCTCAGTTGCAAAATACAAGTGTGAACTGCAGAAAGGATATTCCTCTCAAGGCATCCAGGTTCAAGCAAGAGCAGAAGCATTCAGACCTATTAAACCATAGTGAAGTGTCAAGTTTCATTAGACTTTGTACAGTATAGGGCTGGCAAACACTTGTTAGTTTCAGATGCCTACTAAAAATCTCTGCTTTAAAGAGATTTAAATGTTTAAACTCAAAAATACACCTATCCTGTGGAGCAATGTTCATAGGGAGAAGTAAAATGCAACTAATACAGCTAAAGGCCCACAAGACTTTTTCAGGTCTTAAACAGAAGAAACATGCTTCAAACTTAATGCACATGAAGAAATGCGACTTTAAATCCGACTTTAAATTTATTTATGTTAATTCATTTTTGCAATGCCTTAATGGACATCTGGCAAGTTGGGAAGTGGCAGGTGAACACTGGCAAGACTGATCAGAAAAGTTGTGTGCATGCACTGTCAGGGAGGCAGGGATATTCACAGCAGAGCAGTCCACAAGGACCTGTGGAAACACCTCCAGTAGTTGAGCCTGTGACCATGGTTTCATGACAAGGCAAGCTAGTGAAATGGGTCCTGCTCTGCCTTTCACCTCTGCTAGGGCTTGCTTGCCACTGCACTGAGGCAGTTCAGAGCTAAAACTAGCAGAAAGCTAGATGGTGGGCTTATGTCATTCTCATCTAAAGATTTTGCTGTTGATATCTAAATTCATAAAGGACTTTTGACATTAAAAAATATTCATAAGTCTCTGTATTTCCTCTAGTGAGACACATAGACAATAGAAGTTTCTTATTCGTAGAAATAATGTAAGAAAAGGAGCCTGCTTCACAAGGAAGGAGTAATTTAAGAACAAAAAAAAGACGTTCAGAAAAGGGTGCTATGGAAACAAAATCTGCACTTTCTTCCAAAACAGCTACGGCTTCCTACAAAAATTCACTACAATTCTCAGCTTGTAAGAGAAGCAGAAAAAAAGCTGGAGACGTCCAGTCATCTCCAGTTTTAAAAATACTTTATAAATCTCATATTTTTCCTCAGTTTATAGGTAGTATACAAGAGATGGATAAAAATTAAGTACTTGAGATTAAACACTGGGTAAACATTGGAATTACATATAATATTCTTTAGGCCCCAGTGTCTGTGCCACTGATGTATGAGCCAGGGAAATTAATACCCTGCATGAAATGAAGTCCTTTTGTGACTAAGAATTCATCAAACTGTCTGTATAAATACATATATATGCCCACACTGTTGGTTTCTTGTAAACTACCTATATTC
Source organism: Cephalopterus ornatus (assembly GCA_013396775.1). Taxonomy (NCBI): domain Eukaryota; kingdom Metazoa; phylum Chordata; class Aves; order Passeriformes; family Cotingidae; genus Cephalopterus; species Cephalopterus ornatus. Next base: position 97,341 of record VZRE01011073.1, on the reverse strand, counting down.
AAAGAAAAAAATTACCATTAACCTTTCTCGAAATTTTCTTTCTCTTTGAACTGAGTTCTTGAAATATGTATGTTGTATTTTATTCTGTAGTATTATATATACTGTTTCGCTGACTAGTTTAAAAGTATGCCTATTATAAATTAGTCCATTACAATATGAGTTTACCCAGAAGCAGAAGCCTTACGTTTAATTGTATGCTCCCTAACGTAATTTAAGTTACCATATATTTGGCTAGCATTAGGGTTAAAAAGTCTCCTGATTGGTCCTCTCTCTGATATCATCTCTGTCAACTTCTGTATCCTCCTTTCTCTGATAAGCTGTAGAACTTCTTTGTATCAGAGGAAAATTATGTGTAAGCACCTCTTATGCATTTTAAAATCTTTGTGAAAATAAAATGAAAAGGACCAAACTGTTGCACGGCAGTAAAATACTAAAAAAATGAAAATTCAAGGAAAAATTTTGAGAAATTTGAGTGTGCTTATATTCATTAATTCAACCTAAAAATTTAACAACAAACCATCATGCTATGCCTTATTGACAGATGTCCTCCAAGGAATAAGAGATGTTGAACATCAGTTAAGTTATAAGGAGAATAGCAGAAAACATTGAGTAATTTTTTCTGCCACACATATGTAGCAAGCTGATATCTGCTCTCACTATGTGAAAAAGACAAAAAGGCATGTAGAAATCCTCTTTCTTAAAAGATGAATGTGTTAGATTTGATAAGAGCACTTGTAACTTTTAGTATCTCTCTACTGTTGAATGAGCTTTTCTTAGCAGTGGGAAGGCTATGGTAAAACCACAAAACTGAATTCCCTTGCAGAAGTCACGAAGGACTTTGGGAATCACAAATTGTTGCTCTATTTGAATGTGTAATATTTTTTTTGAAAGTTGGCATATACAATAATAAAGGGTCAGCCAAAAAGTCTCAAAAAAAGAAAAAAAGAAAGAAAGTATTAGTACTGTATGCAATTGGATTTTTAGCCATTTCTCTTGATCAAATCAGATTACAGAGCTCCAATTTGTAGTCTGCCTCAAGAGTGCACAACAATCCCAGGTGACAAGCTGTTTTCTCCTGCTGAATGCAATGGTTTCGGTACCTCTCTGCGTTATTGTATTTTATGTCTCTGTATTGGTGGGGTAAGCCAATTACTTTCACAATAGTTTAAAGCAGGCTGTCTACTTTTATGGGTCCACAGAAGGGTTTGAATCTACTTGCTGATCAGCATTCGTTTAAAAAATAAAAAAAGAAAATAAGGAAAGGGAAAGGGAGGGGAGAAGAGAAGAGAAGAGAAGAGAAGANTATTTAAGATAAAAGGGGGAAAAAAAAAAAAAAAAAAAAAAAAAGAAAAAGAGAAGAGAAGAGAAGAGAAGAGAAGAGAAGAGAAGAGAAGAGAAGAGAAGAATTAATATGTTATTAATAACACTCCCATGTCCCATGATATTGAAACTAAACCTTAGCCCCTCTGGTATTTTGCTGCCCACTTCATATGAGTTCTGTGATTATGAGCTTTTATTACCCTTTTGTTTCCATATCATGAAAATCATAGCACTCTTGTTGAAGCTGATTCACACTCATAAAAAGATAAAGCTTTTGTGAGGCTACTGACTTTAAGATTTAAGTGAATGGAGTAAATGTCCTCTTACCTACCCAGCTGTTTCAAACAATTTGTCAGACGTGCCTTTCTAATGCTATCACAGAAGCTAAATCATCCTATTCTTTCTCTGCAGTTCTCCAAACCAGAGTGGAAAGCAAAGCCAAGCAGCAGCTAAGTGGAAAGGAGTCTACCCTGTGGGAGCAGAGCACAGCCCTCAGGCAGTAATGGTTGCCTGATAGACAAACACCAGGGAAGATTCCTGTTCCACACGGTTCCACAGCCTTGCATTAGAAAGGGAACTCTGTCTCTGCTAGAGGGTCACGGCTCTTTCCTGAATGACAGTGCTAGCACAATTCATGCTCAACAGCAAGTCATCTGACTTCCACGTGCTCTGATTTCCCTCTCTGCAAATAGGCTGGATTACTTAGGCTGTTATGAGTGACACCTCTGACACTGAGTACTCTCACTGAATCTCAAAAAAAGAGATGCCATCTTTTTAATGACATTGAAAGTTTCTTGAGGCCTTCCAGCAGTCCCCATATTTCTGCCAAGAGGCTGATTCCTCAAGCAGACCCCTCTACTCTGCTTCCCACAAAAGAAGGGATGCCAAATTTTTCTCGTCACTGTCCAAAGTAGTTTTTAACACCTGCCTTTGTTGTTTTCACATGAAACAGAGCAATTCAGGTCATGAAAGCATTTGAGACTGGTGTCGCTAAAGCTTCTGGTGGTTTTACACTGATCATTATAATTTCAAACTACTGCACTAACTGCTACAGCCAAATGACACATAAGTAGACTAAGTTTAAGAAAGAGTTTTGGACACATTTCAGGAATCAAAGTTTCTGTGGTACTAAATAGAATTTGTGCTTATTTTTATTCTGCAGTCTGTTAAAAATGTATTAGCAGATTCTTTTTCATTCCAGTGGGCATATGACTTATAAAATATTTGGGTGCCCAAAAACTACAGATCAGATTTCCAGTATTTTTAAGTTGCCCCATGCCCCATTATCTCAAAATATTGTGAAATTTGTAGACAGATGGAAATCTCTTAGTTCTTGGCTCACTAGCTTAAGCTTTTGTGAAAATGAATGCAAGCCAGGCTCAATTATTTCTGTTAGACATTACCCCTCTTTCACTGGTGAAGTGCAAAAGTGCTTTCAAGGAGAATTAACTAAACTGTGATTACAGATTTGGCCAAATGTACAGAGTAAAAACTTTTAATACCTTTCACAAGCAAACCAGCATGTGGAATTTCGCTTTTGACTCACAAACAGCATTACTGCTTTGTTCTAATACAATTGCTATTCTGGTCACCATATGAAGAAATGAACTTGAGTCCAGACTGAATGAAGGTCACTTCTCAATGTGGGACATGTTTGTTTTATTTTTAATGGAAAAAAATATCTTTTATGCAAACTAAGGATTTCATCATGTCTTTTTTTTTTTTTTGAAACATAATTGATTTGATAGTTAGAGAATTTTTGAACATTGTTTCAAAATACTGGGTGCAATTCTGAGAAGTAAGAAACAATAAGAATTTTATCATTGATGACATAAATGAAATTCTGAGATTATGGAAATTCATAATTAAAACATTCATGTTTGCAGTACTACACTTAGAAAAGCAGAGTATCCTACATTTCTGCATATGTTACATGACTAAAGAGCTGTATTTTAATATATTTAAAATTTAAAACTTAATGTAAGATATGTCTAATTCACACAATTTAATGTGATAATTTGTCTACTTATTTCATATGAGATAAACTTTTGAGAATTAGTTCTATCTATTTTGAGACACTATCTTTTCCTTTTGGAACATAATGTTCCAGTTATTGATTTTGGTTGTCTCTGTGCACTATCAATTCATAGCTGAAATAAATTTTCAAGAATTGCTTGGCTTTGATCAGTCTCAGGTACTACCTTAGATGGGATTGAAAAGACAATTTTGTGCATTTCGTCTCTTTTACATTCAGTTACATATCACTGTACAAGGTATTTGGAGATTAACAGTGATTATATAAACCTGATAACTTTAGACTTTTATTATGCTTTTAAATGATGTTCTTGCTATTTTAGTAGGTGCCTCATGGGGCTTTGCCACTTTCATAAACAATTCAAAATGTTCAACATACTCCATTGTTTCACTTAAAATTCTGCAAAGAAATGGAAATAACATTGATCAGATTATTCCCAAACCAGTTAATTTAATGAAAAAAAAGGCAATTTACCTAGCTCGAGGTCAGTCCTCTAGTGTAAACAGAGATTAATGGCTTTTAATTTGTGCTAACCCTGAACAACTCTGGATAACTCTGGATATTTCTGGAGCCAGGGGAAACTCCATGGAAACCCATTCCATGCCAAATATTGTCAGGCCAGGAAGCAGGTTTTCCCTTGGCAGAACAGTTGAGAAAATAGCCCTTGAGAGGCCACCAGAATGTGCAAAAGATGAAGTAGAGTCACAGGATCATTTGGTACATAATTTCCATTTCTATCCTCAGCACTACAATAATTACAGACTATTACAACTCAGAGAATATCCTTTGATGGACATTATTTAGTCATTACCATGACAGATATCAAAAATTAAAATAAGTTTGTTTGGCAGTAAACTGGACAAATGCAAAAAGCCTTCATTTGGGAAATCAACTAAAAAGCAATTAGACAGCACCACAGGGAGAGGACAGGAGTCCCTTTTCAATTACTTGTTGAGTGATTTGATCATAACCAAACCTTAAGTAACAGCTACATTGTACAGACAAAGAAAACAAAAAACCTGAGCCCTATAATAACGTTCGAAGTTAGTCACTGAACCATGATATTTTTTCTAAACCTATCAATATTCAGAAATCAGTGGTAACGAAGTGGCAAGAACAGGCTGCTCAAGCAGAGAGGAATGTATGTATCACTGTGCCTGGTCTCAGATTCTCTCTTAAAATAGGACAATTTTGAGGGGTGCTTACAAAACCCAGCTTTGGCAAAGGTGCCTGGGTAACTGCCTGGGATAGTATGAGTATACACAGAACATGCAAACACAGACTTGACTGTGGAGGAAACACAAAGGAGAAAGGGAAGCATAAAAGAAGCCTGAATACCTGTAACTATGGGGAGAAAGAAAAGGGTACAAAGCTACAGGCAAAACCTTTTTTGATGATGTCAAAAATCACCCCCCCAGCAGCACATCTCTGCCTTGGCCAGACAGAACTGCCTCCTAATTCAGATGCCAAGGTGAGCCTGTCCCCAGCAAGGGCACGGAATCATGGGGAGCTACAAGTATGCTCCACATCCCAGTGTGCAAATCTCAGTTTGTAGTCAAATTCATAACATTTTGGAAGTGTTTACTATTGTGGTGTTTCTGTTGTATTACTGGTAGTTATCCTGCACTTAAGGTTCACTAACTGCTAGTGAATCGTGTCATAGAAAAATCAATAAACTGCCTTGATCTGGAGTTGATTTTATGATATTCTAGCAATCACACCCATGATTCCCAGACTTGTTGCTAAAAGTTGTTGGTAATAAAAGGTTGAATTATCATTGAAAAATAATTTACTGCCCAGGACTTCTATATTCCAACTGAATAAAGCACACTTTGAACTTAGAGCAATGTTGTTATTTTTGCTTCTTATTTCAACTATTACAACTTGAATTATTTGCAAGTAGTCCTTCTTGCCAGCCAAAGCCAGAGGTGGCCTGAGCAGCCAATACCAAGGGGCTGCTGGAACAGAAAGGGAGAAAGGATTGTTCAGTTCTCCTGAATTCCTTCATCTGCAACCTTCTCACTTCCAGGAGTGTTTTTAATACTCAGATATTTTAGAAAAGGAGAGCCTGTTCATATACATTTGATAGTTTCCTTTCATATTCCCCCTGGCAGGTCAAGTTTGTAAATATGAACGTCAGCTTTCAAGATGTTAGGAGGAAAGGCTGCCTGGCCACTCTCTTTATGAGACAGGAATTTGGCCTTTATGGGGAATAAAGCTTATCTTATCTGGGATGCTTTAGGATCACAGACTGTATATTTAAAAACCCCTCATCCTTTGCACAATTAATTTAAAGGAAAAGCATTTGAAAATAGAAATATTCCTGAAACATTTACGGGGAAGACAAATTTTATCATCCCCAGCAAGCACCAGACAAACATGAACTTAATTCAAACATCTTTTGAAGCACATTCTGATTTTCCTCGAGTGGTACTTCATTTCTTTTTAACAAATAGATTATTGGCAGATTCTCAACAAAATGTCCATTCTTATTATTTATCTACTCCTTTTGGAGCCTTTCTTTTCACAGTAAAATAAAGAGATAGCATTACTTTAAAATATATGAGATCAGCATTTTCTCAGAAATGTAATAGACAGAAAGTTAACCTAAACTTTTCAGAATACATTTTTCATGGATTTAGAATTTAAAAATGTGGGGAAAAAAACCCTAGGAATATAGAAACAGGACCAAAGTAGTACCTAAATGGCTGTTAATTCCATGTATTCAAGGACCCTGAGAGTTTTTGGATTTTGGGAACTTAAAAAAAAAAAAAAGTAGGTGCATTTACTGTAAGCAGATACAGAGATGCATTTGAACATACTCATGTATCTAGATATTTTTTCCTCTACAATCTTGAAGCTGAAAACACAATTAACAAAGAAGGAATCCGCAATTCCTGCAAGATCATCAGAATCCAGGTGTGAAAAACAGCAGCTATGGAGAAATATGTAATGCTACCAGGAGACCTCTCAACTGTTTTCCACACCACTCAAAAACCCAGCTGTTTTATTGTTCTGCCTCTATTAGAATAAAATGCATTCAAAAGTGAGATGCAAAAGATGTTGCTAATTTTGCATGTTAGCTCCTCTATTTCTTCATCTGAATATGAACACATTTCTAGAGAGATCTACTCTAGTCTTCCTTATTTTGCTACCTCTCTTGAGTAGCTGAGAGACTGTTAATTGAAGCATTTCACCAAGTTTACATAGTGAAATAATGTTATTTTAACATTTTGACATTACTTATCGACTTAATGCCAAATGAAGTTGATGAAATTAATCCAGTGACTCAAAGAATACATCTTTTGGAAACTGCCTTCAATTTGATAGTAAGAATTGATCATGAAATTAAAACAGAAAGTGTAGTGTGTTTTTTTTTCTCTTCATAAATAGAAATCTTTAGGCATTAATTAAAAAGGCATTAAAAATTTTATGCATTGTAGTTTTTTAAGTGTAACAGCTAAAGATATTGGGACACATGAGAAGCAAAATTGGAAATATCAGCAGAAGAAGGCAGGAAGTTTCAAAATTGGATTAACCAATGGGAGCAGAAACTGCTTCCTTTGGCAGCAGCTCTGTTCTCAGGAACTTTAAGCTCTATCTCTCACTGCCAAGTTAACACAACTTGAGGTTGTAGAAACCTCTGTGGGGGCAGCAAGTGTGATATTTTCCCCCCTTTTCCCCAAAAGAATCAATTACTCTGATTACAAGGCAAACCTTAAAACTCTGTCTTTCACTTTATTTTTGTATACGCAGGCAACCTGTGGTTTGTTGGGCTTTTTTGGGGGGGAGGGGATGCTAAGGATGGGGAGTTGCTTCCTTTCACCTCTGAATGATCAAGAAATCACCTGTATCTGTAGATTTTGTGAGCGCATGCAACTGTCTTTGCTGAACAGCTCAGGAATTACTAGGCCAATCAGTATTTCACAGTGTTGTGGTAATAGAATTTAGACTCCCACTATAAATAGGAGAGAAAAAAGGTTCACTAAATTGTGAACAAAATTTCAGTAAGCTCAAAACAAGGATGTATAATTTTCTTTATTCAGCTTTTTTAAACATTAATAATATAAGGCTTTTCAAATCTATCTCATATAAACTCACAGAAATTGACACCTCTGGACAGTGATTCTTCTGGATCTAAACTAGCACTTTATAAAACCATTTAACAGCATCTTCTCATTAAATCCAGTTTTGTGTCAGTTAGCAAAATTGGGTCTAATTATCATGCACCCCCTATAATAAGTGTAGTAACCAGCAGAAATACTTGACAAAAATGCCTCTCTGAATAGCAGCACAAGGGAAGTACATTCTCCTCTCCTGTTTTCCCTAATTTTTTCTGAATTTATTTCTGAACTACAATTTATAAATTTTAAAAATCCGGTTCGGGGGTAGGGAAAGAATATGAAGTATGTGATTAAAACACATTTTTTCATTTTTGCTGGTTAAAACACATTTTTAATCAGCAATTTAAATATTAACTTTCCAGCAGTATTTGAACGTAACTTGAATTCCTCATCCCATTCCTGCAGATGAGTTAATGTATGACTCACATTATGAGCAAACAAACAAGTAAGCAACTCCCACTCTTGATGGTTCCTAATTTCATGTATAACTAAGTGCTAGTGAAACATACACTTAAAGTGGGCATATTGTACAATGACCACTTTCCATTAATTTAATATTAAACTATTTACCATATTTCTGGGGAATTACAAACAAAAAGGGTTTAGCCATGAACTAATTTGGTAAAAGATCAAACTCCAGTTTTTCTACTGTTATAATCATAACTATAATGGAAATTTCTTCTGAAAAAAATTATTTTGACATTTAAAACATTACCTGAAAAAAAAAAAAGCCAAGCAAGAATAACAATGTGAAAACAAAGACTTATTGATCAGCAATATGATCTTTTTACATCATCAGATTTAGTTGATAAAAGCAAGGCTTCACTTTAATACAAATAAGTGTGCTAATTAGGAAGTCATCTTATGGAAAAGAAATAAAAAACTTGCCAGAAGGATGCATTAGGCATAGTTAACTTTTAATACATTCCAAGTCTTTCCATTCTAGGCCATCCATATACTAGGCCATCAGATGAGCTCTAAATATCAATTCTATGATGGCATGTTCGATTTGATTTACTTGATGTAATTTCTTCCAGAATTTCTGCCGGGTTACCTGAGAAAAATTCAGATAGAATGGAAGTGCCCTGACATTTCTCGGGAAACTAGTGTCAACATAAGTTACTGTGCAACACATGATAAAACTCAAATTTAATCTTTTCCCTTCCTGCTATTTTAAATCATTCACCAGTTTTGTCAGCTAGTATATTTTCATTTTTGATCCATATGGACTTCTAAAATGCACCCACTCTTAATGCATTTAGAAAATTGACTGCCAATTATCTCTACCTCTGGCATATGACTCAGAAGCATGATATAGAGCTTCAACTATGCCAGGTGGACAGGACATAAACTATATGGGTATAGTGCCATCTAATGCCATGGAGAGTTCAGAGATGTTGTGCTGTCATCACCTTCAACTTCTGGAAAGGTTAAGGATACCAAAGTATTCCGTGATCAACAGAAAATTTAAGTGAAAAGAGTTCCTGAAATAACCAGAAAAAAACTCTAAAATAGATAGCACTGAATATACTTTTCCTGCTTTTACAAAACTGTGTCTGTTTTAAGGCATAACATTTTGAAATGTTTTAAGTACAGTTGAGTGATATCTAGATCTATAGTTCTAAATGCATTATATCCAAAAATTGAGATTTTGCTGAGCAAAATAAGAGTTAGAGGGGTCTACAGACAGAAATATCAGCAGAATATCAAGAGAGAAGCCAGAAATGGCCAAAGGTTACTGCCGTATGAAGAAATATAATGTTTTTTTTGCCTAAATAAGTTCTGACATACAATGACTTTTAGGCTGAAAATCTCTCATCATCTAGTCATATTTACAATGTTTACTACTATCCCCTGTGAGAAAATGAACCCTGAAGATATTTTACCTGTTTGATGCATTCAGAAAATTCCTGCTTTCCTGTCTTTGAATCATTATTCTTTTGATTTCCCTCAAAGTTTTGCTTTCCTGTTTAACTCTTTCTCTTCATCTCTTATGATGCATGAGTCATTTTTATGAAACAATTTCTACTAGCTATCTTTGCATTATTTGGCTTTGCATCAGATTCTCACAGCATCAGATATCCAACTACGACATCTAAGGCAATGAATAATTCTATCAAATTGTTTTAATCAAACAAAATATTATGTATTTATATGGTACAGAGCTGCACCATTTTCTGTTGCCTAAACCTTATCCTAAACGTTATGGGGTTTTTTTCATAAAACTAATGTTCTCTTAACAAAACCCAGCCGCGGGCACATCAGATTTATTGCTAATCAAGTTGACAGAAGTTCTTATGAGTATCAGAGTTTGTAAGTTTTATTCTCAACAGATTTCAGAACTGGAATGTATATGACATTTCATCATAGCATTATATCTAACCACAGTATGTACCAGTGTGATTGCAGACTAGAGGAAGCATTAGTTTTCATATTCCTGTCACCAGAATATATTATGTGTTATGAAAACAATTATAGCAAAGACTTAACTATCCTGCCTCGCTTGACAGCCCTACTTGGCTTCCAGTAAGCTGAGAGCTGTGCAAGAGGTCAAGCAATAATTGGCAAAACGTTTTCCATATTTTATTTTTGTCTGCTTGTGTATGATCTACATGGCTAAAGAATGAATAACTTAAATCCAGGAGAGGACAAAACTAATTCATTCAATGAAATTTCCTTCCATTTTCCCCACAAACAAGTTTTACTACTTGGTATTCAAGCTGTAGTTGAAATCCTGACTCCAAACACTATGTCTGGTAGTCAAGTGAGCTTCCTGTGGTTGTCAGGCACATTGTTGAAATCTGATTCAAATAGGCATAAATATCTATCTGTATTCTATGTAATAAGAATTAACACATGGAGGACAGCAGAAATATGCATGCTAGTTTGTGGTCAAACTGGATTCACAGGCGTAGGAAGGGCTGTAAACTGGTGCTCAAATATCTGCTGATAAAGAGGCACTAGACCTCCATCAGGAAATCTCTTTCAGTTACTACCTATGCTTAACCTTTGCTGGCACATCTTAGATGTTTAAAAGTTTGCTCTTGCTTTCCTCTTAATATTATTCAAACCTAAGTTCCTTTGTCCTTTCCTCATGCCATCAGACTTCCTAAACTTGTGATGATAGCTTTCCATCTTCTGATGGCCATCATCCATCCAGATGGCATCTTTCCACCTAGTTTGCATCTGTTTTGAAGGGTTGAAGATAGACAAGGTAATCCAGCTGAGACCTTCCCAAACATGTATAATGAAAGGATTATTTACTGTCTTTGTACCCCTGTAAATAAATCCCTCCATTGATACAGCATAGTATTGCTGATTCATGTTTAAACATAATTTTCTATGACACCCAGGCTGTTTTCTGGTGTTTAGCTGGATGTTCTCAATCCTGCATGAGCAATTATTTTTGCAGAAGCACAGTGTCTTGTACTTGTTGAATTTTAATTGTTGTCTTTTAGTCTCCAGTTTTACAAGGTCATTTTAATTTTGAAGTCATCTTTCAGCAACTGCTCCCAGCTTGGATGCATCTACAAATATAATTAGCACAATCTCTATTCTTTCATTCTGCTTTTTAATGAAATATTAACCTCTGCAGAATCTCACTTGCACATCCTTCCATTTGGGTACACTGATACCTGGTCTCTCAGGAAAGTTGTCCAGTCATTAGATCCATGTCGCAATGCTTCCACCTAGACAACATTTCCACAGATTAGTTATAAGATTTACCAGATATGATTTGCTTTTTTCTGTTCCAGATTGAACATAACTCGTTTAATTGCTTTTCTTGTATGTTTTCAGAGTTCAGTTGTTTGTTTCAGTATTTTTCTAGAGGTCAAAATTAACCTTATGATATGGCAAGTTACGAACTTCTACTTTTTTATGCTTTCTGAAGACAGCTCCACTCTTCAATTTTATTCATTTTATTTATCTTTCACGAATATTCACAGACAATGGTTTGAACACTGAGATCTCATTAGCCAATTCTTCTAGTAACCTGGAATGTGCTTTAGCACACCTGTCATGACTGATACGAAACAAATACCTCAATCTCTTCATTTTAGTTTGCTGTTTGAAGAGCAACACTAGATGTTCAAACTGCATTCTTTCACATTAATATTTCTGGTTTCATTTAATATATCACGCCTCAGGTGTAATAGTTAAATCATCATTTTAACCTTGTATCTAGACTTCCTGCTTCTACAATTTTCCCCTTAAGTCCTTTGATATCTTTACTCATCAGGAAAACATCGCCTGGTTCTGCATGATACATCTCTGAAACACCTCACTTACAACATTCACATACAGGGACAGTGTTATTCCTATAATTCTTTTTGTACTATGCCTTCTTATGAATAGTATAACAGCTTAAAACTCTTGAAAAATATCTAATTTCCATGGAAATTGCCTACAATATTGTTTGCTCACAGGATGCAATTCCCATTCTCTGATTGATATAAGGCTAGCAGCAAATCTTATTTCAATTTGTCAACTATTTTGATACTTGGCATAATCAGACTGCTGGCTAAGAACATCTTCTGCATCCATACTTTGGAGACAGGTAATGATGACAGACATACTCACATAACAGCCTTTCACCCAGGAGGATCCAGAAAATGAGAACATGGTTTGAAAAGCATTTGCATTTGGATTGTTTTATCAACCAGAATGAAAGAAACTGTGGCAACTGTTTAAGAATCTCACTCCAGGAATAAATAGCATGATATATAGAGAAAGAAAAGAATTTTGTGTTTTGGTGAGCAAAACCATGGAAAATTTGAAACATCTGGTGTCACGTATTATGAAGGATATTCTCAGAGTATTCATTTAATTTTACAATATTTTCTTTCTTTTCATGAATCAAAGGCAGTATGGGAGCCACTGAGAGGCAATGAAAATCAAGTACTGAAATGCAAGTCACAAGTTATTTTGAAATATCATATGCAAATTATTTAGATATAATCATGTGGACTTGTGAGTACTCCCCTGATCTTAATGAAAGATAACATCAGAGAATCCACAGGCATATAATAGTAATGAAAATAAATTTGTCCCCTGTGACTTGGCACTTTCTGGGGCATCCTTGCAAAGGCTGAGTGACTACTAAATAAAAGAGACATGTATACAAAAGCAGCTGTCATTTCCAGATAGGTTTTATTTTCATTAAATAACACTTGTCCCCAAAACAGGAGGAGAGCAACACTTCCTCCTTGCCTCGCAGCAAAAAAACAATCCAACCAATGAGTTCATCAAAATAATTTTAGAAACCTATAGGATTCAGTGGTCTGCATGAGGAAGAGAAAAAGATCAGTGATTATTTCCTGAAAAAAGTAACAGCAAGAACACAAAGCCCTGAGTTCTCAGAGGGAAGGGCCAAGGCCAGCTAAATTTGAGCTACCTCAGGTAATTATCAAAGTGTCACAAGAACATTGATACTAGAAGTCAGTCAACTGACACCATCAGAAATTTCATGGAAAGGGAAGTGTGTTCAATGACACAGTTTTCTATAACATAAAAATACAAAACAACAAAAATCCATCATGTCAGTGATGTCATGGGAAGACAGCATATTTAGACATCGTGCCAATATTTTCTGAACCATCTGATTAGTCAACCACAGAGATATTGATATCAGATCTTTCTTTATAGATGAGAACTGCAAGAATATTCTTTTTCAATGCTTTTGCACAGAACCATAGATTTTCCACAGAACCACAGAAGAAAGACTTTATTAAAGCCTAATTTTCCCCTGAAGCTTGAAATATTTGGAGGGCTTCCAGAAGCTCTGCGCTGCCTAGACAGCATAAGAAAGCAACAACAGGTATTAAAGATGAAGAAATATATACTGTTTATTTTGGATGTGGATATATTCTCCCTGTGGGATGGAGAGCAGTATGGGGCATTGATCACAACCTTGGTGCTGCGGTGGTGACTAGATCTAATTATTTCAGAAAAATTGCCACATCTTTTATCTAGAAGCAGAAAAGGGAGATTAATCACATACCAGATCCAAACATAATTGGATCTTAAACACAGAATAGTCAAAAAAATGTGTTTTGATTCATGGTTAACCTATATTTATAGGTTCTTTTTTTCTATTACAAAAGTGTACCACCTCCTATTGTGATTACTATTACCCCAGTGGGTTTTCTCAAAGGATCTCCAGCCACCATGCTCAGTAAGATAACCATTTTAGTCTGTGTTCTTTCATTGTGTCTGCTAATGGAGAAATTTCAGCAGCCCCCTGCTGAGGGTTTTCTGTAAAAGAGCAATGGTTGCCTTGTTGGAGGGAAAAGTATGTTCTTGTAAGCCTGAGCAGCAGAGTCCAAGGCAGAAGAGGAGCAGATAACCCAGCAACTTTTTCAAAGTCCTTTACGGATCACACTCTGTGTTAGAATTTGCATTAACACAAGTTACAACTTCTAAGTATTTTAAGTTGCCCTAAATAGGGGAAATAAAGCAGAATTTTGTTTTATTTGGGTTTGTTTTCTACCATTTTAAATTTGTTTCATGACTGTAATATAACTAAATATTTGTGCAGTGTTTCTACAAATGAAAAAAAAAAACAAAAACAAAACAAAACAAAAATGTCTAAAAACAATCCTGTGACAACTGTTGGAATAGAAAATACAGAAAATAGAAGGGAAAGGAATGAACTCCTTTTAAGACTGAAGAACATGGGAATATAAATTTCTCGATGTGACTGGTCATCTTGAGTAATTGCAGTCCTTTAGTAATGTAAGAATTAAAAAGTAAGTGCCATGTCTTTTCAGGGAGGGGAATGTTGTGTGAATAGTTACCACTTCCCTAGCAGGGGAGATGGAGTAGCTCTGCCCATCACCTTCTGATTTATCCCAGGCAAACTAGGTCATTATGGAGGTAGAGACACCACGACTAATGTGGTCCTTAATATGAGGTATGATTCTTGCCCTTGGGAAATGAGAAGTAGAGCAGAACATGAAACTTTGGTGATTAGGTGCTGCAGTTCATGAAGTGTTGCTGGCAAAACTGCATATATTCTTAAACTTAAGCCTCATTTTTGTCTGCATGTTTTTGCAAAACCAATGCACTTGAGAGAAACAGATGTTACCAGGATTTCCTTTCTAGTACCAATGGTTGGAAGATTTTATGGCATACGCAGATTATCAATTTTTAGAATTCAACTTCAAAATATTAAAAAGGGACCTGTCATATAGTTTCATAACACATATTCCTCTTATATCTGCAGTTATGACTTATCATGTGTTAGCTTGAGGGAAAAGTTCTTTCCTCAGTCCATGGTTAGACTAAGAATTATCTGGCATTCCTTATGCGTGTGAAAATTATTATAATATGAAATTTTGAATTATCTGAGCAAGAGGACTATGCTCAAGGAAAATGCACGTTATAATATTTGCATTAGAAACTGTTATGCTGCAACTTAAAAAACTTGATAACTTTCCTGAAGTTATATTGAAATCCTAAAAAAATCTGGCCACTCTGATTGTACTACAGTACTGAACTTTAGCTAAGACTTCGGAATATTTAGAAAATAAAAGTACTATATATACCATTTAAAAGTTACACAAAAGGAATCCATGTTAAACACAGGGTAAATCCTATTGCTCCCATTCTGTTGCAGAAAGGTAAACTGCCTATTTTTGATCATCCTTCTAGCATTTTCAGTTTGGAATATATGAAAATTGTAAAGAAAGACTGTGTTTTTTGGTTTTGGTTTGTTTGGTTGGGGATATTTTTTCTGAGACAATATTGAAATGCCCTGAGGGTTTTATAATGCATGTGCCAGAAAGATTCAGTGAATTACTAATGACCTGGTGGATATAAGGTTTCTGAAGGCAGACTTGCTTCAAAGCAGAGGCTGTGACTGACTAACTGAACACTGATTGGAAATGTATGAATTGAGCAGAGAAACATTTCTGAGCAAAAGTAATTCCCTGACAAAAATAAAGTCAAAAGCCTATTAAAAATGTGAGGGCAATAGAGGAGATTTTTGTGATTGCTCTTTTCTCAGAAAGACCATGTAGGAAGTATGCTCACACACAAGATTTGGAGGGGGAAATGCTGAACAAGGGACACAAAATTTACCCTCTTTGCATAAATGCCAAATGGTAATAGCTAACAAAGTAAATGAAATGCAGCACAGAGATCTACAGACTGCCAGGTGCTGTGACATGAAGAAATAGTTGAAATGACCTACATTTCCTGTCCCCTGTCTGCCACACTGCTGACCCCACTCCTGGTTCTGCTGAAGTGCCGTGTCACTGCTATGTCACACATATTTAGATTACAAGGTTTAGCTACAAAATCTTCCACCGTTGAACACCCATTAGCCTGTGCAAAATTCCCTATAAAATCTGAGTCGTGACAGACATCTGGGAAGCACAGGCAGGAGTAAACATTCTGAGAATTCACAATAGGAAAAAAAAATTTATTAAAGAGGAATAATATGACAGATCAGATTTCACCAAGAAATTTTGCTGATAAATTCCTGCTTCTCTGCTTCTCTTGTTAAAGGTATGGATGATTCAGAAAGATTCTTCCTGAACTTAGGCTCATTCTCTCTTCTTTATTTTCACTAGTAGGAAATTTAATTGTTATTTCTTAAATTAATTTTATTTGGCTAGTAGTTCACCTGGATCATGTGTATATATTTCTGCACCTGTTTAGGAGCAGAGGAGGAATGCTGTGCATTTAAAAGGTAAAAGCTGTGTATAACAAGCACAAAAGCTCAGTTATTTAATGGATGTCTGGATGTCTTCCAATCTGCTTGCAATAGTTTTTAGCATCATCTGGCTCTCTTGTCCTCTTTCCAGTAGATTTTTATCCTGTGTATTTTTTTTAAAGTCATGAATTTCATTTAATAATAAATTCCATTATGCACAATATAAGTTGTATATACTTATATATAGTTGTATATACTTATATATATGTATATATTTATATACTACTTCATTTTAAAATGTTACATTAGCTTTATTTAGCATACTTATGGAAATTGCATTTTCCCAACTGTAAAATATAGCTTTCTACCAAAGACATATTAAACACATAATTCCTAACAATAGGGGAAAAAAACATTGGAAAAAGCTTGAAAAACATTTTATCTAACAGAAGAATATAAAAAAGAATTGTAGAAGTTCCTATCCATCCCTAACCTTGTAAATATTTATCTTTCCTCTATCTCAATTCAATAATATTCACCTTTTGACCTCGGCACTGAAGTGGATTGTTCATGCCAGCTATGCAGGCTGATTTTATAATTCCACACAGCCTTACGCTGGTCATGTGTGTGTGTTTGTGTGTGTGTATACACTTATATAAACAGTTTTCTTATTTTTATCCTTAATTTCTTTAAAGCCTAATCAGGATAATCTGCCATTCTGAAATTTTTATCTAGAAATCTCTCAGACGACTGTGAAGCTGAAATATGCAGATAAAACAGAAGCTGGAGTTGCAGGATCGATACACAAGGCTAACATGCCTTGGAAATGGATATCGATTCCATTAAAGAAACATGCTGCAAGTGAAAGTCAAAGGTTTTTCTTCCTGTTACATGTGGATTATTATGAATAAGCTTTCCAAAAAAAAAAAAAAAAAGATAATTCCCAAGGTAGAAATGTGTTTGCTGGATATGATCTGGTAGCAGTAGAGCAGAGGCACAACTGAATAAGCTGTGGAGGATTTTTGGTGTGTAGGTGCAGCTGTCTATTTTTCTATGACCCTTAAAACTGAAACTGAAGCAACCTATTATGAGCAGAGAGCTGACCATACCCCTACTCCTTACCGGCTCTGTAGTTGAGAATGATTCAGAGCCTAGTGACAGGATGAATACATATGTCCAGCTCAAAGCAGGAGCAGCTGAGGACAGGGCACACATCACATCTCCTCCTTGCACCTCTGCGCCTGCCCCTCTGGCACAAATGTAGGCATCACCAGGTGTCTGGCTGAAACCTTCAGGACTCTTTTTCTGCAAGCCAAAGAAAAGGCGTTTCATTCGTCCACAGGCTTTTCCATCCACTTTTGAAAGCCTGCTGACAACCACCTCTCAGCTCAACAACCATGGTTTCTCAATGCACAAGCACCCAGTATTAATTCAAAGGTAAAAAAAGAGGAAAGATTACGTACTAGAAAACACTTTTATAGCTGTCTATATGCTTATATAAGTATATATACATGTATGTATGTGTGCAGATATACATATTGCACATCTCGGACTTAACTGGAGATGACAAAGGAAGTTTCCAGTACATCAGTGAGACTACATAATAACCCAAATTACTTTTCACAGCTTTCTTCTCAGTGACTCAGAAGAGCCCACTGGGTGGAGTCACTATCAAGGGACATGATCAGATACTTCTTCCTGGGGGAAAATTCATCATATCCTGTCATGCTTCTCTTCAAATGCAGCATGTTACATTATACTCTATTAGCATCTATTGCATCACCTTCAAGTATCTGCTGAGACAATTAAAAAAAATAGATAAAACAATGAAATCATATTTCTTACTTTAAAAAAATGAAGAAATGTCTACCTTTTTTTTATTAAGTTCAATAAAGAACAATATGAAGTAGAACTTGCTATAATGTGAAAGGTGCCTTGAAATCAACAAAATACTAAATAATTCTTGCAATCTTATTAGAAGCAAAACTAAGGAACCAGAAACAACTTAAATATTAAAACAACAACAAAAAGATGCATTTCCAAGCATTTTACCTATATTTCAGAGCAGACACATATACCTGAAAACAGGAGCTCTATGTTTATGGCCTGTTTAAAGGCCCAGAAATTCCTCACTCAAAATACACCCGGCAAAAAGAATTAAGATTCCTTAAAAGAGATAAGAAACACTCAGGTGAAGTTCCAGTGGTTCTCATCCAGCTCTGGAGATGGGGCAGCTCCTGCTCCTGCCTGCCAAGGGACAGGTTCTGGTCTCCAGGAAGGGTCTCTGCAAACAGAGCTATACTTTATAACCAAGTAATTTCAGTGTCTGACACTGAGGTGTTATAATAAAATAACTTATAAAATGAAAATAAAGTAAAATTTTTCCTGCTTTCTTCACATCTTTCCTGATAATTAAAGATATTAGCACTTAATTAGGACTATTAGCACTTAATTAGCACATATTCTATTATCAGACTATGCCTCCCAGGAGTATGTTCTCTTTTTCTTCATTTGTTTCCCCAGTAAACCAGTGAATCTTGTCTTCCTTTCTTAAATGCTCTTATTTTACTGCATTTTTCAGAGTGATGTTGAAAATATGTCATCATTAAAGAGTTGTTTTCCAAGAACAGCAAGTATTTCAACTACATTTTAAACAGACCTTGAGTTGCATAGCGAGATACTTTCCCTTTCTCCTACAAAATAAATATCTGATATCTATTATGCTTTGTTTGCTTTCTTCTTTCCTATCTTTCTCTTTTCAACATATACATCAGTATATGTTGATTTACTTGCCAATGATATAACAATAGTGTTAATAATATAGAAATGGTCACTTAGTTCACCTCCAGAATCTCCATGCCAGAGAAAAAAAAAAATAACCCAACCCCCCAGCGCCAAAACAATCTCCACCTAAACCCTCGCAGGAGGCAACAAATAGATCTTGTGCCCATGAAATGATCTACAACATGCTAAAACCTGCTTCAGGCTAAAAGCAATCCCCATTTCATTAACACTCTCTCCTAGTCAATGGATAATATCAGTAAATAGCATTATATCCCAGTCATAGCAAAGGAATGAACAGAATACTCCAATACAGCTTGCTGAAGTGTGAGTTGTATTAAGAAAACTTAAAAGGAAGGTCCTGGGCCTGCCTTATTTATATCTTTAGTCTGTATTTCACACAGTGTTCCTCTCAGGATGTGTAGTGAATAGTAGTTTTTCTCCAGCTGTGAAAAATGCAGATGCAGGTGAGGACTGAGTTGCATCATTATTAAAATGCATCATCACTTCTGCTAGTGTTAGTGAGGTACCATTAAGGCTTAGGTGAGCCCTTATGCCTGCAGCTGGCACTGAAAAGGAGTCATGTCTCCTACAATGTGCTGGAGCTCCAGGACCTGCTGAACTCCAATCAAGTGAGGGGCCAAAGGCAGACAAGACACCCCAAAGCAGCCAGACCTCCTCCTGCCTGCACTCCAGGGGAGCAGTAGAACGCTTTTCCCATCCCCACTGCCACACAGTAGGCTTGACTGTTGTGGAAAGGGATGGAAACCTCTATGTACTACCAACAATTAATTGTACTGAAATCCGAATGTAAGTAGTAAAAACTACATATGAGAAAGAACACAGAATTTATCTTTTTCTCTTTAAAGTATCTGGGACATGACAGCTTTCAGGAGGCAAGATACAGTTTACTGTAGTAAATACATTTTGTCCATGGGGGAAAAAATGTCATGTTCAGTGAAAGTATATCTATCCAATATGGAGTTCATTTCAAGCCAGCTTGCCTTCCCAGTGAAAAGGAAAACCCCTGTTTTTAACATGCTTCTGATGGCATTTTCTGTCTCTGAGTAGGTTTTAGCAAAGTGGAATTTGGAAGTGGAGGAATGTCATCTATCTGCCAAGAGGCAAGAATTCTGAAGAAAAGGAAAAGTCTCGGAAAAACCTTTAGAGTTTATTTACAACTCACGATGATAAGACCTTTTCCCCAGAGGTCCCCAGGAGAGTCCATCAGTAACAATTCTTCATGTAGAGGTCCAGTAGAACAAAAGAACGTAATAATTTCACAGCAAAGTGAAATAATAGCTGACTTTTTGTCTTGGACTCTCCACTGTACAACTTCTACAACAAAACATTTCAGGTGTTAAATACAGGAATAATATAAAGACATAAAGGGAAAAAAATTCCAAGCTAATCATACGACTGTCTGCAAATACAGTGGGGTTTTTGTTTGGTTGGTTGGTTTTTTGTTTGGTTTGGTTTGGTTTGGTTCTTTTTTTTTTAAAGAAAATCCACCCACAACAATTCTACTCAGGAATGTAACTTTCAGTAAGTTAGCAGACGTTGCAGTTTACTTGAGTAGGGAGAGGAGAAATGTTATAACAAATACATAAAAATCTACCATTTTTTAATTTCTTTTTCACTAAAAAAGAACATTTCTAAGCAACACATCAAGAATAGCACTTCTATTAGGGTGAATATAGACATCTAGCAATGGCAACATGAGTTTAAAGGTCCTAAATCTTGGCAGAATAAATTTTTTCTCGGTATTGTGATGTTGCTTGACATCCTCCAGGTGCTGAAGCATGTGGTTCGTTAGAGGTAGTTAATGAGGACAAATAAAAGTAAGATACGACACCCAGAAAATGAAGAAAAGTTTTTTTATATATTTTTAAATCCCAAATGACAGAGACTGAAAGTAATTTGCAGTATTTGAGGTGGAAGAGAATACATTAGAAGAGGACAAAGGGCCAGGGATGAAAACACTTCGAGTGCTCAGCTTCACCTACAGTACTGTCCATTAAAGGACAGTATGTACATGTATGTGTCTTATGCAAGTATAACAGGAGACATTTATATAATGTCCTTAATGACTAATGAATGCCTTCCTGTATCTGCAATGCCAAATCAAGAGAGATCTTAGAAATATACTTTATTTTTGTTACTTTGTTAATGTAACTGTAATTACTTACTGATATTAACATGGTTATAACCTTACAATAAAATAAAATAAAATAAAATAAAATAAAAATCACACATGGGCTCATTTTAAGGAAACAGAGAATGCAAGCAAAGTTTAAATTTGTAAATACTGTAGTAAAATTCCTTGAAAGGGTCTGTCAAGTTTATTAAACACAGCTGCTCAGGTTCCTGCAAGCTGTAAGAATGAGAAGATAGCTGAGAAATCTGTAATTCAGAAGCTAAATTAATGCTGTGTCTGTGACCCCTCTCACTGCTTCATCTACTGGGTGCGTGCAATTGTGCGAGAGCCGTCCCGAAAGACTATATGTTTTTACAGTTACATACAAGCAGTTGATTTTGTTCCATCCCCAAGAGATGCAAAGGTTCAGCACAGTCTGCTTTTATTGTTTCTTTTGGATGGTGACAAGAAATCTACAAGTTGAACAGGATAAGAAATTACCCTTTTCCCTTTCCTTTCTCTCTCAGGTACTGTGGACAAGACCTTCATGAGCATTGCAGTGAGAACCTCTACCAGCTTGATCCCTGTGAGTTTTGGTTTGAACACACTGACCAAGTCTAATTCATTTTCTTATAAAATCTGGCTTTTTTCTATGTACACACACGTGCTCATGCTAAACCTCATGACCATGAAAATGCCTGTTTTGCGTTTTGTGTCGTTTCAGGATTATAAAACCATTTTCTGGCAACGAATGACGGAAACCTGCCATCCTGGGATCTACTCGAGACACCAATAAGGAAATCATTACTCTGGTCACAAGGGATTTTCACCTTTTTCCACTGTATAGGTATCTGACCTTTCTCTATAGCATCAAATTCCAGCTGTGGCCAAATGACTTTTTGTTTTTCCTTCACTGAAGGCCAAGTCTCCAATGGCAACATCTGCCTACACAGCCAGAACAATACCAGCTTTAGAGGGTGCTTAGACTATTAGGCTGTAGAGATCCTAAAGTAAGAAATATAAATTTGTGTATTTATAATGTATATATATAAAAGTGCATGTGTACAGAGAAAAATAAGTGAATATGATCCTCATTGTAGAGTAGTGAATCTCACCCACACAAATGTGTTATACCTAGAGTGCCCTTTCACTTTATGTACCTACAGCTTGTGGGTGATTAATTCAAAACATATAGTTACTAATTTTCTGACATTCTGGGGAGCCTTAAATCTCCTTAAAACACTTGGGGAAAAAAAAAAAAAGAAAAAAAACCCCAAGCTGAGATATTTCAAATGACTACCCAAGCCTGCAGCAATCTATGTCACTGCTTGAGCTTTCAGGAAATACCAGCTTAAAAATCATCCCTGTAGTCACATGTATGGGATTTAATCTCTGAGTTTCTGCAGTTACAAGTCATCCTCAGAGGCATGTTTCAGTGGAAGGCTGTACAGCACCATGTGAAGTCCAAACAGTGGCACAGGTTGGAGTGAAGTTCAGGAGTAACTGTTGTCGTGTTTTTAAAGCAAAGATTTCTTTTCTCCACTGTCATGACCCAGTAAGCCAGTGGGCTGCCAGGTCCAGGATTAGATAGATCACTGTGATGAGCTGAAGGGGCTTTTCAGATGTAAGAATCCGCACCAGTACTAAACCAAACAAGGTAATGTTAAGTCAAAAGCAGTACATACAAACCCTTCCCACTCCTCAGAAGGGAGAGCCAGTATTACCACGAACGTTCTTCTTAATAACTCATCTTAAAGCCCTTTCACTTGTGCCAAAGCTGTGGTTAACCCTTCGTGTACTAGGATGAAACCCCTTTTGTTCATGTCCCAGTTTTTCTGGAACTTAAGTGAAAGTGTCTTTGACTTAACGGAAAAATATATTTTGAAGAAAGCTTCCACAAAGTAATTAACTACAATAACTATGAGCACTGAGTGCATAATATGAAAGAACATGTGTGTTAATATTATGTTTGATTGCACAATGCAGATTTTTCTAAAAATGATGTATGAAACTCAGTGTGTTTTCTTTGGCTGTAAAATACAGGAATAATTGTGCATTAACATAATAATACAGTGAAGTGAGAGATTTAATTAAGTCAGCACATTTCTTTAAGCGCAAGAAATGAATGCACTATTAATGCCTTAAAACTTTTATAAGTGCACGTTGTATTTCACCATCCTGCACTTGCAGTTTACATCAGTGGCAGTATTTTCCTTCTGCACTAGAAGTATTTTCCTTCTGGACAAACCTTTCACCTACACTTTTTGAGGCTTTTTTGCAGATGGTGTGAATTCATTTAGGTACATTTCAGTTTTATGCATATGCAACTGAAAAACACTGAGCTGGAGAAAACAATAATGATGTTTGTTCACACTCTCCTGAGTATGAGTATGAGTAAGAATTTGAGGCCCCATCTCTCTCCTGGACTCATTTTATCTGACAGGCAACTTCTGGGGCGGAAGATTTTGCCTCTTGCAGGGCAGCAGGGGGATTTGAAGGTATTGAGCAGTCATAGCAAAACAGGGGTAGTAGGCATTTCAGTCTCCTGCAGGCTGCTTTTCCAGTGAGGAAAAGGAACTGAAGCCTGGAGATGGTGCACAATTGCTACCCACAAACATGAGATTGCAGCTGTCCTGGACAAATGGCAGTAGCATATGCTGTATTTCAATATCAATCTGCACTATTGGAAATCTACGCTAATCGGCAAGCCCATAGCAAAATTGACCTGACAGCTACAAAAGGAGCCTTGTGGTAACAAATGGGAAAACTTTGAAGAGAAACAAGCACAGATTGACCTCCACAGTGTGAGAGGAGGAAGCAAAGTTTTTTTCAGAAGTGGAAAGGTTGAGAATGATAAGGCTTTGAAGGCAAACATATACTCCCTATCTGGCTAGGAGCAATAAATCTTAAGCAACTGTCATCTGTTTGAAATTCCCTTCACCTCAGAAGGCTTTTGTGGGAAGCTCTGGTGATCATTATTAAGAATTTCTATAATCCTGTTTTGAACGTTCAGCTGATGTGCACCATCACAGAACCATCCTTATTTCTCCAATTAGTGAAAATCTTCCATAATAGCCAGAATATGTATGTTCCACATAGGATGTTGAAGGGTGTGTTTCTGCATTTGTTAGTACTGAAGGAGCATTATTTAATTTGTTTTTTCCCTCTCTGATGGAGGCTGGGTAGCTTGTGAAAAAGATAAACAGGTTAAAACTTGATAGGTATATTCAGGGAAGCTAGAAAATATCTATATAGACTTTACTGAGTTCCGTGGCATAAACATAGCTACTTTAATCTCATCTCCAACTGTCTGCTCTCAAAAAATTGTATACAGCTCCACTACCTTTATTTTCTCCCAAGCTGTGGAATATGTTACTTGGAAACAATCAGTCACACAAAAATAACATTTCCATTCCTGTCACCAATAACCGTAATTCTCTCAAAAAATAAAAAAAAAGGGCCCTGAGGTGTTATCCTTTAGCTACTTTTAAGCAGCATTCTGTGAACCAAATGTATACTTTCGTGCAAATTCTTTGGGGGGAAGTATTTACGGTCTTATTTACAGTTAGGAAAATACAGTAGTTTAAATTTTGAGTCTATTTCATTTTCTGTTGTAAAATGTAAGTAGTTGTGCTAGTTCATGTAAAACGGTATATGAACATTAATAATAAATGAAAGCTCCATAAATTGACATGACTAGAACCAAAACCAAAGAACAAGTGCAGGTGGGGCTTTTTTTTAATGGATAATGAAAATTTGAATTGTGTTTTGGGTTTGAAGCAAGTATATTGTGCCATCCATCTGGTTGATGCCAAACTGAGTTTGAAATTGTCCTTTCTACCAATGTTTGCCATACTTTTGAATGCTAAATTCCATTACAGAAAATTGAAACCAGCTGTGCCTTCTTTCATCTCACCCATATGCTGCAAAATCTTTGCCAAATAAGCTCCACAGCTTTTGCTGGCAGGATATCTGATTTCTTGTTCTTCTTTTGAGCAATGAAACAGCTATCAGAACTGGAATTTAGATGCCATCTGTGTCTGGATTGACACACAGAGGAACTATCTCCATGAGCTGGAGTGGTAGCTGTTGGGTGCTGCAGGAGCAGCATGGCCCTGATTAGCGAAAAGGTACAGCAGCACACATGAAACACATGGTAGCATCTGCATAGCTATTTTACCTTTGTCTACACTGCTGTGTAGTCTTCAGAGGAGATTTGGATCCTGAGGAAAGCCAGGTAGTGGTATAGGTTGCCCAGAGAAGTTGTGCTGTGTCCAATTTGTGTTGGACACAGGTTGTGGAGTTCAATACCCAACAGGATAAAGTCCAGCTTAACCTCATCTGATCTCAAAGTTGACCCTTCTTTGAGCAGGTGGTTGAGCTACAGACTTCTTGATGTCCCTCTCAGCCTGAGTTATCTGGTGACTCTGGGATTCTGGGATTCTGAGATGTATCTATAGCCACGCTTAGGGTATTTTTTTTTGGTAACAGTAACAAACAGGATTTTCATGTTGCCAAAACAGCCCATTGATTACCATTTTCCTGTCTTTGTTGGCACAAAAAACATGCATAATTTGAGACTGCTATGGTCTATTTTAGTATTAAGCTTTATTATATGTAATACAGATAATTATATAAGCTTTATTTCTATATGTTACTTTATATAGAAAAGCTAAGACCATGTTTACAGTGGAACAGGCCATGCAAGAAGCATGGTCATGGGAGCACAATAACATCTAGCTGCCTTAGTTTTTACTGCTGTTTTCAAATAGGTATTACAGCCTACCATGGGGGCTTGGAACAATCTGTTTCTACTGAGGTGAAGTTGTGCTCCGAATCAGAAAGAAGAGATTCAAGGCTGAAGAACTGAAAAGTCCTAAGATCTAGGACAGAAAGAGAATGATCTTAAGTATTTTTCAGTTCCACAAGATTTTGAAATATTTTTATTTCTAACAAGGGTTACTTGAAGGTTTCCATCATGATAAGGACTCAAGTGGAATATCCTTATACAACTTGACAGGAGTTTTAGTTTGGAAACCTTGAAGGTCAGCAGAACATGTTTGTGCAAGTATACTACAGACTCTGCGTCATCCATAGCCCATCCCAAGCAGCTTGGTTCCAAAGATGCTGGAATTCTGGAAGGACCTTTCTCATTTGCTACCTGCACTGAAAGTTTCTCTTCAGGTAAAAAGCAGCGAGTGGTTATGATAGTTCAAGCTAAATATGTTTGTTCTGTCATTAATAACATATCCTGCATCTCACAGACTGAAATAGAACTTACAACTAATATTCACCATCAAAAAATATTCACCAGCAGGTTAACTTCTGTCATTTGCTCTCTGAAGGTAATGAATAAAATTTACTTGTCGACATCTTGTTTTATTTGGAGGAGCGCCTTATGAGCTTCTACACAAATGAGTCAAAGCTTAGCTATTTAGCATGAGTCTGAATAAAGGCTCCCTCACCACAGGTTACTTGAGTCTTCATAAGAAAAAAAAGTGCTACAAAGAGAACATCAAGAACAAGAATTTTATATGGAGTAAGCTAATAGGATTATGTCACCTACCTTTATGAACTCCTTGTCTTTTCAGAGGCTTAATATTTTATCTGCTGTTGCCCTGATGCAATCTGATATCGTTTGATGATAATAGGATTTTTTGTATAGTCAGACTATGTGTTAATTGAGTGAATACAATTTTTTCTGAGCATTCTACATCCACTAGAGTAGAAGGGAAGTGGAATGAAATGTCTATGGTGGCAAGACTTCTTTGAGGAGGCAAAAATTATTTACAACTAAGACTTCAAGAAGCTCTTAGTAAAGAGACATGCCAATTTGTTTAAGTGCAATTTATTGGGGGAAAAAAAAAAAAAAGGAAACTGCTGAAATGACCACACTAAAATGCTTTGACTGTGCCCCAAAGGACAAAATAAATGAACCTCAGAAGAGATTAATTTAGAAGAAAATGTTGAATTGAATGTAAGGCACATTGGCTAGTGTTTGTGGTCAGGAAAAGGCAATTAAGAGTCTAGTTTCCTTTTATGAGTAATATACCTTTCCCATGCCATTTAAGTGTTATTCTTAGAGCATTATATTTCACACCCTCAGGGGTTTAGTAGGTCCAGTTAAATCATCTGTGGATTATAGAATTTTCAACACTAGTAAAAGTGGCAAAATCAAACCTTGAAACTATCTGGACATCAATTCACGCATTTTTAAGGTTGTTGTGGCACTGTTGGTTGTAATCAGATGTCATTGACGAAAACAAGTTTAAGCCAAATATTATGATCTAAAGAAACAGTAAAAATAAGTCAGATACTATGTTTTTAACACAGGCATTTCCTGGTCCCAATCTTCTCCTTTTTAGCACATGCAAGAATTAAACAAAACATTCTATCTATTTCACTTTGAGTAATGGAAATTCCAAGGCTTTTCTGAGACTCCTCTTACAAATAACACCACAACCTGTAAATAAATTATACTCTCTGACACAACTGTTAGGTGCTTTCACAAGAAAATGTTGAATACTTTCCTGAAAGCTTTTAGGCACCAGATCAGAACAGAAGACACAATTGGCTCTTTGTAGCTGACTTTATTACTCATTTATTACTTCCTCATTATGTTTACAGGATTATATCTGTTTATTTTCATTCATATTATTTTATTTTTTTATTTGACAAATAGGGTAATTTCCCTCTCTCTTTTCAATGTCAATCTTATTTGTGTTGTTTGTTCTTCCTTCTCCCTTGTCCCTGTGACTTGTTCTCAGTTGCCAGCATTCCTTGCCTTCATCAAGCAGAAGATTTGCTTTCTTACTTCATCCATTTCTGTGTTTCAGAACCTGAGTTGTTTTTCTTTTTTCCTGGTTTTCTTCACAAAGGAGTGGAACAGTGACTCCTGCTCACTGGAGGACAGCACTGTGGGCCTCTTTGCTCTGCTGATTGGCTGAAGGGCTCGTTTGGTACCAATGACCACCCGCTCACCATAAGCTATAGCTGCTCAAGAAGAGCATGTGTTAAATGTGTTTTGCCAGTGGGATTTTCTTCTATCCTTTTGAAAAATCCAAGACCCCGTCCAAGGAAATAATCAGCTATGCAGGCCAAAATAACACAGACGTAGAACCGCTTATAGACCTGTGCTGCCACTGTACACAAATGTTCTCCCATGACACTGGTGACAGCCTTTGATTTTCTTCCAAAAGAAATTTTAATTGTGAGGTGAAGCCAGAAGACCTGCTACCAGATTTCTTGCCCACTGTCTCCACTACAAGTCAGAAGGAAATACCATGAGGCCTCAGACTCCCGAAGAAAGTCAGAATAAGCAAAAAAAGAACGCAGATATGTGTCTGAGTTACTCCAAGTCAGAGAAGTTAATGTTCATTCTCATAATCTTTAAGTAAACCTGCGCCTCAGACGTACGTCTGTTGTGTCCTCCTTCAAATCTGGTATCCACATGGATAGAAGTACAATACGAGAAGAACAAGTGAAAAATCCTGTTTGAAAATATGTAAATATTTTACCAAAAACAGTACTACCTGCGTTCTGATAGTACCCATCTCTCAGTTATTCAAATGCAGATAAGTAAACCCTACGTTACAAAACCAGAGTGCTTGCCAGAAGAAATGCCAGTCAACACTCAGGACACAGCTCTGATAATTCCTTTGGAATGTAAAGGAATGAATGTCATTGTTTGACATTCTTCAGCTGTGTCCTCTGTAGCTTAAATATAAGGGATTAAATGATGAAAGAAAGAAAGTGAAACTACTGGTTAGTTTAACTTGTGCCATCCTGGCAAGACTTGAGATTGCATTTTTCATTTCAAGCTCAGTATTACTGCATAATACTGCACAAAGTAACTCCACAAGCCCTGAAACAACAGAAGCCTAGGTTGCTAGGCTGTCATGCCCTGAGGCCCACAGCAGTTCCTGATGTTTAATAAGTGTGAGGTAAAGGTGAAGAACACACTGGTAGTGTCTAGTCACCTATTTTGAGAACAGTCTGTTCAATTTAGTGGAAATTGGGTACTTGCTTTATAGATAACAAATTAAAACCAGTAAGCAGAAATATAAATACTAACACTAAAAGTACATTCACATAAAGCCACTTTCTCTCAGAATTGAGTCTACCAAGCATATAAAAGCTGTAAGTCTTGCTAGTGTCATAAGTAAAAAAACAAACAAAAAAACAGAGTTAGAAGTGGTATTGAGGGCTCATGAATTCAAGCAGATTTATCCAAATAAACTTATTTAAGCACCTTTAACTTCCCGTGATTCTCAACAGCCATATTAAAATAACTTCTTTTTCTCCATCTTTTTATCTGTCTGTCCCTCTATATCACTATATGTCTATACATACACCTAGATAAGTCTAAGAAGAGTATCCAAAATACTGAGTAAAATTCAGTTTTTATATAACTTTAGTACTGAAATAAATGAGGTTTTATGTGATTTACCTGACCGTCATAAAAACTCTTGGCTTCCACCCAACAACCAGGACAGACTTATTTGTCTAGTTTGCTTTGTCTACACAATTAGGCTGATTTCTCTATGATGTTTTCCCCAAATTTGACCCGATCTAGTTCATCATAATGTTTATCCCTTTGAATTCATCTCAAGCAGAAACCCATTGTCATTAGTCCTAGAACTGTTTCTGGAGCCAATGGTAAGTGTGAGGTGGCAATTGCTGTAGCTGTCCTAGATCACCTTATAAAATCCTTTTCTTCTTAACTGAATACTTTGATAATAGAAGGAATATGCCATTTAAAGGTACTACAGCTCAATCCTGAGAGTGGGCTTTGCTTTCCGACTGTGTGCAAACAGTTTGAGTCTGCCTGAATCTTTTAAGAATACAGGATTGAAAGGGATTTCTCTATATTATATTAATAGCACGAAAGTTGTTATCAAGAGTTGAAACTAAACTCAAAGTTTCTAGCTAGAAGCAAGATGAAGTTAGAAAATAAGAAACAATAAAACCAAGGCAAATCAGCCACATTCTCATTAAAGTCAATGGACATTTTGTCATTGGCCTCGATAGAAGTGGGATCTGTCCCAAATTCTTTACTTCTCCCACTAGAAAAAGGAAATTGAAGTTCATGTTGTCATTTTCCCACTCCTAATCTCATTTCCGCATTTTCCTCTCTCTTCCTCAAACCTAATTCTCCAGGAACTCTCTGAACAAAGTAGCAAGTATGAGTGGAGGGTTGCAGTAAGGATGTGATAAGACACATGCAACATACTTTGTTTTACTGGCTATTTGATGCATCAAGATGCTGTGCTTACAGCTTGCAAATCTTTGCTTTAATCTAGTTGAAACTGTCTGATACAGATCCAAATATTTTACAGACAAAAAATATCATCCTCTGACTGGCTGTTTGAGTAATTTTCACCTCAGTGGTAAAAATGGGAAGATATTTTAATACCACTGAGAGCACTGGGGGGCAGTGTGATCTAGAGAAGCATATGCTGGCACAGCCGCTCTGCCATCTGCCTGGGGTGTCACTTTCAGAAGGGACTCCCAACTTTATCTGGCAGCTCTGCTGTACCTCCTTGAAAGGCTGAGATTATGTGCATGTGCTCTGCCTCTTCTGGGGCGTTGAGGCATTGTAAAATAAACTATAATGTAATGGTACAAAGTCTAACAGTCTAAAAGGTTTGACTTACCATGAGAGTGCTTTGAATAGGTGGATACTTGTTTCTTTGCTGGACTACATGAACTGTGAGAACAAGCAGAGAAGTCTCTGTGGTGCCTGGGTCTGTGGCTGTATCTGGAAAAAAAAAGCAAATCTTGTCTATTATTTCCAAAGTATACTCCTTCCTGACAGCAGAATATGAAGAGTCATGTAAATTGTTATCAGCTGTTGCATATTTTATACTTCAGTTTTGTTTGTTTGTTTGTTTTCAGTTTATTATTTATCATTCACAAAAGCAAGCAAGCAAACTAATAAACTTTATAACATCAACTAACCTGGAAAACAAACAAAGTGTCTGCAAACACAAGGAAAAAATACACAAACACAGCATTTCCCAGAACGTGTTTAAGTACCTTATTGATTTTTATTGTTAACATCAGAGAGTACTGTTATTCTTGTTGGCCTTTTAATTCAGAAAATTCTGTCCTGTACCACATCAATTGAATTTTTAAATTATACAGAGAGTGGTGGAAACCTGGTGTTTTTTTGAACAACCAAAATGTCTGATGCTGGGGTTTGAATTCTGTTATTGTAAGCAGTCATTCTTAAGCAAATAAGCTTCTTTCAGAGAATAAACCAGGGCCTGGGATTTAGACAATGTGACCAGTATTCAGAGGGCACCATTAAAGTGATATCTTCAGGTACCTCAGTTCTCTAGCTCCCAATTTTGTTTTTTAAAGCTACTTCAGATGTGTGACATGTGACAATTAAAAATGGTTATTGCTACTCTGTTCAAGCCAGGGAGGAAATTCTAATACTATTTGTAGGATTTTTAAGCTTGAATTCCCACAGCCTCTGCATGCACATTTTTATAGTCTGTATCAATAGACTTCAAATCACCTCATTATCTTTCATATCACATACGAACAAGTAAATTATCACTTTCACTCCAGCAATCTTTGTCATCATTACCTCTTTGCATCTATCAGCTTCCTTCTCTAAATGCAAACCCTAGCCTAATTTTCTACTTATACCGAGGTGTGCACCTTTGCATATTTTTATTTGCATTCAACTATTCTATGATGCACTATACACAGTAAAAAGTGGCATATGTTCTCCAAGGGGATTCCCTTGGGATATTATAAGACACATTTTTAAAGATTTTTAAAAATGCTACATACAAATAATGTCCATTAATTGCTCTGAGGGCACACATATAATTATTAAAGTTACCTGAGACCCTGCTGAAGAACCTTTTGTTAAGATAACCAACAGTAGGAAAAGCATAGGACTCCATGAAGTGCTTCCTTTTGTAGCAAAGTGCAGCCGAGTGGATTGCTTAATCAAACAGATTTTAAAATCCCAAGACAAGGTACACATTCAGTCAGAATAGTCCCATATACCCTTCTCTAAAAGGCTGATCTTATTGGACATTTATTTATTTTGGGGCTTAAAACATCATGACGAAAAATTAAAGGACTCTGATCTTCCTCTGCTTCTTCATCGGGTTTTTACGATATATGTCCTGTATCTTCAGGTCAGCACAAACTAGATTCATGTTGAACTGTACCAAAATGTGAGTATCACCTTCTGTTTTACTAACTTTTCCTGATAACGACAGTCAAGAAAACAATTCAAAACTAGATAGGTAATGTAGGAAAAGATACCCATGAGTCTGTGCTTTTCGGATTCAGAGAGTTCACTTTTCAGAGTACTTCAGCTCCAATACTGGGGACTGGATGTTTATGCAAGGAGTTTCCTGTCCCAGACTGAGCAGACTCATACCATCACACCATACTATGAGAGATACACATAGGGGAAGTTAGAAGTCAGGGTCCCCTTAGCATCTTCCCTCCTGGTCTGCCTTTGCACATTGTCAATCTTATTCTGCTTGGGCTCTTGGCCTCCCAGTTGCTTGACTTCCAGGTCCACAGACTCTGTTGCTATAACTGTTGATCTAAGGCACTTGCCTTTACCTGACCTAACAGGACCAAGTTGGATGTCAGTAGGCTAACAACAAGACCTTGTTGCAAACCTTATGATTCTATATCTGATAAAATGTCTAATAGTAGACTGAATCTATCTAGCTGTCCAAATTCATCCTCACTATTCTCTTTCAACAAAGGGGATGGGAACTGGCTGTTGGGTCAGGAGTCATGTTTCAGTACCTTAACACACTTCAGTGTTTGTGAACAGCCTAGAGATCACAGACAGCAGTATTCTTGAGTGAGAAGGTGGTGAAAACAGTACCTACCTGTCATGGTTGAGAGAATGATCCTTTGTGGCTATACCTAAAGCCAATGCCTCCATCTAGAAATTTCAAATGAAAGTTTTAGACATAAAAATGACAGTGAAATCAGACACGTAGTCCCAGATCTATCATAATGGCTCTATTCAGAGAGTGTCTTTGAAGAGATGTGTTACTGGTCTCTGTGTAGCTAGTGAGAGCAGACTGAATGTTTCCCTTTGGTATCCAGTTGAACTGGAAATACAGAGCTGGATGTTCTCCAAAACAATCCTTATTTCTCCATCACAACAGCTGAGCAGATGTGAAAGAGACAAATAGCATTCACTGAAAATGCACATTACCGATGACATTAGTATTGTACACTGTTTTCTAAGATATAAAATTGATCACGAATAACATTTGAAGGTAGAACATTTATTGACATGGAGCAGGTCATTGCAGATCATATTAATACATATGCATAACATCATTACTTAAAAGAACATGTGCTATACAGTCAGATTATGTAAACCTCACTGGAATACTAAGAAGATACTGTAGTTGTATTATGTATGCTGAGTTAAGTCCAGTAAAGCGGACAGAGGAATCTGCAACTCTTGCTTTGGCTCTTCAGAGCTTCATCTATGGGCAGAAATATTCTTCCTTGTTAATCAAACAAATTACAGCTACTGGCAAGGGCAACTTCATTCCAGCAGACTTTAGTAAACACACACATACTGCTAGATACAATGTCATAGGCACAAATGATGAAGAAGAGAATGGAGAAGATGTTCTGATAGACACAATTTAGTATACACTTTTGTTAGCTGGATACTATTGTTAGGAATGCAAGTTACCGAATGAAATCCTTGGAAAGGGATTTGATTACTAGTGTACTTTTAACACCAGGGTACAGTGTTTTTAAAACCTCTGGAGAATTCTAGAAACGAATATTTGTCATTGTTTATTGGTAAAGAATGGTTCATGCTGGCCACTAAATGTCATGATTTTTCAGCATTAGAATGTTTTTCCTAATCTGATTTGATCTTTTTCTTACTTTTTATTTCCCTTTTGTTTTCCTGTCTGATTCCTTCCTACATTCTCTCCTCTCAGAGGAATTGAAAGAATTACAAGGTTCAGCCTCTCAACAAGCATCCAGAGAGAAGCTGTAAAATGAAATTACTATTTTAGCTGCCAGGGCAGCCGTATTTCTAGATATGTATTATTTAAACATATTTGCTTGGATTCCAAGTTAAATGGTATAGTAGAAGCACACGACCTGAACAAAGACCCCAAGCATCACTCAGTGACCTAGTTATCCTTGCACATCAGAGGTTGAGCACCAGACAGCTGCTTCCACTTCTTTCCAACAAATCTGAACATGGAGGACTGCACTTATGAGCACGGTGATTCCACTATGGATGTGTCTTTGTTGACTAATTGTACCATGTGACTAGAGATCACAGTACCGTGTGACAGCACTATTGAATTTGATGCTGCCTGTGGAGGATTGCAAAACCTATTTCACAATGGACATTTTCCCATACTAGTGGATGAATTAGCTGGGAAATCTCTCTGAAGAGCTCACCAAAGCTATTGAGGGAACCACAGCCATGACATGAGGTTAGCTTCAGATTGTACTTTTGTGAATGATGTTGCAATGAAACTTTAGGTTTTACAGGGGTGAAATATAAGGAACTAACTCACAGACTACAGTGGTATTTTTGTTTCCTCATGAAACTAAAACATCCCAAACTCCAAAATATGTACTTTTTTTTCTGCACTCCATAAGTTTGTGCATGGGAAAGGGGGGACCCGTTATTTAGATTCTTTCTCCGACATGAACAAGTTAGATAAGCGTTACTATGAGCTTGTCCTATATGAAACATTTTCATTCAAATGTAAGTACCAGTACAGGTCAAGTCAAAATATTCTGGTAAATATGACTGAACACCCAAGTGAGGATCTGGATATCAAATAATAGGCAATGGAGAGAAAGCACTTGACAAAACAATCTCTCTGATGGAGTATACCTTCTTGAAAACTGACTTCTTCCTTTTGAAATATTCATACTGATTTTGTTTGGGAAAAAAAAAAAGTCTTGCTTCTTATTTTCATTTAGAAAGTATTTTAATTAAAATGGAAATAAATAATTTTGATTGTCCCCAAACCAGTTTACAGCAGTTTGGAAATTTGCTTCTGATTGCCTTTACTGTGCAGTGCACTATGATTACCATTTAACTACATATTTATCTTACCATGCTATATTCTTCCACCCATTATTTTTGTTTTGGGCTTTTTAGTGACCTCAAAATGCCATGTGCATGCTTTGAAATAACATGGTGTACATATTTACATTAGCAAGAACAAAGGTAGCATTACCTGGATAACCATAGAGATACTTGCAAAACATTCCATTTCTTCATAGCAAAAATGATTCCTTGTGTTCTTCAAAAGCAAAGGAAGGCTCAGCTACATATGCTGTGCACTCAATGCATTCTGAGCTTTAGTAATTTACTGAACTTTAAGAAGGGTAATCAAAATGGTAAAAGCAAATTCATAAGCAATTACATTTTAAGCAAGAGACATAAAATTTTTGATTAGGCAATTCAGGCATTGTTTAAACTGAAATTGCAATTATATAACCTTCATTTACTTAATATATCATCATTAGTTTTAATCAGGAATATTTTTATTTTTGTTGCTAGAAAAAAGTGAATGAAATTCTGATTCAAAATTCACATCTATCTTGGTGCAGACAGTCTGCTGCAGCATTGTTTTAGTGGAACTATCTGTTTCTCTTGACATCCTATTAATGAAATGAACCCATTTGCAAAACCGTGATTCATGCATGCGGATTAATAAGGCCATGTTTTACAATCCAGTCTTATACTACCAAGGAGGTGGCTATGGTATTTGGTTTTTAATAGAATAGTAAAAAGTTTACATTGAATTTCATTGCATGTTTTCCAAGAATTTTTCATAGTATCTAAATTGAGTCATTAAATAAGTTTGCCCCACATTTACTTTACTGACACTGAAATCTTCATGAATGCTACTTCTGCAAGTTCTTCTTTTAATGAGGCATCACCTACAGGATATATTGCAGTATTGAGGTTGAATAACTAATTTTTCTAATATAAGCATTTTTACTGACCAGAAACTCTTTATTATCTTTTCAAACACTCCCAAAAATCTGTCAAGTTCTGATTCTGCTGTACTAAGTAAATAATATAATTAAATAAATAATATGAATTTAAAAAGGTAAAGGTAGAAGAAACTGAGTCTGAGAAAACTTCGAAGTTACACAAAATCCCAACCTTTAATTATCAATAAACCTCACTGCAGAAATCATATTGTGTTCTACAATTTCAGATGTAAACACAACAAAGATATAGAAATAATAAATGTATTTATGTTCTAGCTATAGGAAGGGGATTATATTTTAGGAGTATTTGTGCTCACTGAAAGTCAAAAGGGTCAATTGATGTCTTCAAACCTTTAGTTGATATTATTTCCATATCCAATATGTTTGTGTTTGACTGATCAATATTTTACTACTCATTAAGTATAACACATGTCATGGAAAAAAAAAAGTCTGCACTGAGATAGATTTTGGCTTTGATAAATTATCAATTTAATATGATGAGGAGAGTAGGGGGAGTGGTGACAGTTTTAAAGGGTTAGATCAGAAAAGTTCAGTATATACACAGTGGAATAGTTAAAAGTCAACCTTAGGTTTCTGTTTGAAAATTTTATTAGGATGGTTTGTAACTGTCTTGCTCTGGGATGTTGTTAACTGCATCTCTCAGAAGGTTTTAAGCTTAATGATTTGAAACTGCCCTTCTTTAACACAGTAGGAAAGACATGTAAATCTTTGTTAGAGTTAATAGTTTAGATAATTACAGAAGTTTTCAGACTTGCTCTTTAATTTGACAGGCAATTTAGAGGATGAAGAAAATGTGCCACTTGTGAACCCTATCAGGAAAATGCTTTTTCCTCTCTGCTTCACTGCTCTCTGCTCTGCTAATTCAGAATGAGAATAGCAACACCTTTGCAATATCAAATCTAATGGCAAGATGCAGCAGTTATTTTGCTTGGTGGTCATTTCAGCTTTGTGCAGAAATACAAGACTCTCAGACAAAGCAATATTATCCTACAATAAACACCTCACTGATATAAATATTTTTCTCCACCAGCAAAATTGATTACTCAAAGTTTAATACATGCAGATGTAGCAGATTCAAGAGGTAATTCAATATCTGATAAATTAAATTATATTAAGAACTTTATGAAAGATCTATAATGTCACAGCTTTCTTTGGAAGAGAATAACAGATCTTTGTAATTGCTAAAAAGGAGAAGACTCTTTTACTGTAGACCATTACCTATATACTTCAATCAAATTTAAGAACCACAATTTTAATTTTGCTATAGTTTATGAAGCTTAATCTCAACCACTGATTCCTAACTGGATCCTGATAGTCTGTAAACTTGTCATTTCCTGCTTATTAGGAGCTTTACTCTATATATCTGACTAAAGAACAAAT
This sequence comes from Cephalopterus ornatus, assembly GCA_013396775.1. Taxonomy (NCBI): domain Eukaryota; kingdom Metazoa; phylum Chordata; class Aves; order Passeriformes; family Cotingidae; genus Cephalopterus; species Cephalopterus ornatus. The sequence continues at coordinate 59,884 of VZRE01011073.1, read as the reverse complement.
AAGATGATTGACTATAGACATAAATATTTCATGTAAGGTTGATTGACATTTTCTAGTCTGTAAACACGGGGACTGGCATTAATGACTGAGCCACAGGAAGTCATCTGGTCCTTGCTGGTTACCAGGTAAGTAAATGTGCCAAGAAGTCTTTGTGGGTCATAGAAGAGGTTATCTGCTTTATTGATTTTTTTCCATAGGGTTGATTTATAATGCTTTAGACAATAGACATAGCCTTTAGATAAGACACAGGTACTGTGGCAGGACTGTATTTTATATATATTGTACATATTATGTTATAGTATATTATATTAAAACAACAATGCTTCAATTTCCATAGACCCCGGCGTAGCACCACTGGACATAAGGAGGCTTTTTTTCCATGGAGTAATACAAAAGGTCCTTTTCTAAGCATCTAACTAGTAAGAAACATTACACATATAAGGTGGCCATTACAGCATGTGCTGTGAATGTCTGTAAACCAGTGAAAGGGGACTGCTCTCTCGCAACCAAAGCAACCTATCTGAGTTTGAAAGCCTTGAGAAATGCAGACTGTGAAACACAACATCACAGTGTTTCTATGTGCTGTAAGTGTATTTCACCTGACAAAGAGGAAAATCATGTTGGCGAGTTCATTTGGGAGAGAGAAGAGAAGAGAAAGCTGTCCAACAGGAAAGAGGAGTCATAGAGCCCTACTCTCCTGAGGGAATGCTACCACCAGCCTCAGTGTCATGTACCTGACCCACACTGCAGAGGCAGCAAACAACAATTTTAGATTGTAACGGAAAACTTTTAAACAAAATTTGCCTCTAAATTTTTCATAGATTAATGAACTATAGACTAGGAATTTCACACTCTTTCACTGAGGTTTTTTACATTTCTGTTCCCCTGTACTTGAGAATATGCCCTGCAGACACGAGGTCCACCTGCCCATCCATGGAAAGCTATCTTTCATAGGTCTGCCCGAGCTCTCTCAACCACATAAACTCATTTCTCTGATTAATTTGGTCCTAATACCCAGAGTTAAAAATTCCTGTTCTTTCTCCAGGCCAAAGTAGCACCAATCCCGAATGAATCCCAGGGATGATATTGTTACACATGTAGTAACTCTCCTAAAGTTTTAGGCCACAACTCATGCACATCTCTTAGAGCTCTCATTGTACCTCACAATCTGTTACAGCTCAACTTACCTAATCCCCACATAAGCAATTTGTAGACAATGTAGACCACTTTAGCATCAAGACGTTGAAAAGAAGGGGATCCTCTTTTTTTTTTTAACTTATAATAAGAAAGTGTTGTGTACTGGATGCAATTCTGTGATACTATTAACTGTACTTTTGTAAATTCCATTTGCTTTTACACATACGTAACAATGAAGAAAAGCAATTCAGATCCCATTTAGATCTCAGTTGAGAGCAAGTTAACTACAAGCATTTATTTTAGCTGATAATTGTAGATTGAGATTTGACCATCAACTCTGCATAGATTATAATGATACAAATAATATTTTAATACTAAGTGCAACAGCTGGGTGAACACTCATGTATCCTTTAAATCCACCTAGCCGCAAATGATAGTTGTCTGCTGGCAATAATAAATAAAATACCCATGTCTATACAATGAAGGGACAGTTCTAATAGCAAATTTCATCTTTACTAAGATAAAAAAATAACAAAAACATTTATTTTCCTGAATAGTCATAAACTGTTATGCTGGGCTGCAGCAGAATAGTCTCTTAGCCACTCTGTACTTTCACCCAGTCTACATAGCCAGAGGGTAATTTTCTTCACTGTGACTTGCAGAAAAAAAGCAACAGTGAATGTCACTTAACAGTAATGGATATTTGAAACTACTTAAGCCCTTAATGCTTTTTTTCTTCTCATATGTACGAAATTAATCTCCATTTATTTTCATGGTAAGGCAGTGTTATGTAAATCAGGTTTTCAGAAATGTTAGCAGACTGTAGCAAGATGAAATGAAAAAAAATGCTTTATATAGGGTGGAAGTAACAATACTACTGTTATTATTAATGTTGTTATTATCACTGTTATTTTTTATTGTTGATATCCTGGATCCTTGGAACTGAGATAAATTTAGGCACTAAAAGATTTTTTTTGTCAATGTGAATGTCTGAGTTATGTTTGCCATAAGATATTGTCAAAGAAGTCAGTAGGATGGTTTTTTTTCATTTCTGCAGTACATTTAAAGTAGTTTTTTCAGAAGGCTCAAAAGACTGTTTATTTTACAGTGAAAAACAACAACAATAACAACAACAAAGTGGCATTGGAAGGAAAGAAGCAGAAGGAGTAATTGAATTCAGCAAATTGTAAACCTCACTGAAATCCTGCACATTTAAACAACTCCCTGTTTGCTGGATGATCTGTGAACATGAAAATAAATGCAACTGCAGACCAAGATCTTATTCACAGCCTATGCAACTGCAGACATAATGCCTATAATAACTACTCACTGTGCAGAGCTGTCAGGACATAAAAACTTGAGCATAAACTAAGAGCTAGGGGCATGACAGGATCTTGATAGTAAAAGCTGTCAGTCAGCTGTGATTCCTCCATAATCATAGATCTTGGGTGCTGGAGAGTCCAGGTGGTGCTTGCTGTAGCTAGGAGCCCTCAGAAGACTGATGGTGCTTCCTGCAGAAAAACATGCTTTAACATACTGGAAAGGCAATGTTTGAATGGCATATTCTTTCCATGATCCTGCTGGTGCATCATGCATACAATCCACAGAATATAAAAGTGGTTGAAATGGTGAGCTCAAGCTCCTCGTGCAAAGTCTGGTTCCCCCAGTTCTTATTCAGTAAGTAATTAGAAGCAGTAATCTTATTTATTTTCTTAAATTAGTGTGTTTTGTCACCCTTTTATTAGAAAGCATGATTGTTTTGTTTTCACATGAAATACTTAAATCCAAAGTTTCCCTAAAACTCTTCTCTAGTTTAAGAAATTTATGAAAACTCCTGTTTGTCACAATATGAGACAAGCTGGCTGACATTATCGTTCCCTTTGACCTTTATGATAACATGCTGAATGGAAACACTTCTGCCCTGGAGGGAAAAGCAAGACTACCAGCAGGTCTTTTCCATATGACGTGATGTGAGTCAGTAGAGCATGTGTAGTATTCCCAGAAAGTACTGGCAGCAGAAGATTGGGCTTCCAGGAATTGTACTACTTAGAGCACAGGGCTCCAGGTTTTCTCATATTGCAAGGCCACTCCACAAAGTTAAAGGTGGAATTTCTTTAAATCATATGAAGCTCAATGGAGTTAAAATATATGTAGAAAAACCATATACAGTTGAAGGTAACATGGTATTCTAAGGTGCAGAGTCTGTGGGCAATGATATTTTAGGAAGAATTACTGAGAAAATCAAAATTCCTCCAAATCATCACCTAGTGTCCCTGTTTCAGGGAAAGGAATAGTTTAGCTCAGCACACCTCAACTGCAAGCACTCAATTTATTCCCTTCTTTGAAAAGTAATCTTTGCTGGCTAATGACGGCTTAGGCTATACATGACAGCACTCAATGTAATCATATCTACCTCTTTTAGGATCTAGCACAAGGTTAGGGACCTTGGATTTTCTGTCATGGACAAGTCTAAACAAGCCCCAGCAGAGTTATGAAGACACTGACACTGAAATCTCTGCATGGGTGAAATTCAGGATTAAACAAATTTGTCCACAGGATCGTTGTTTCGGTGCATGCCCTCAGAAACAGGGTATGCATTGCCTATACCAAGTATATTCAGGGCTTTGCTTACTTTTAGTCAGCTCCAATACAAATGGTTTGTTGTAAGGAAACATGTATTTCACTACTGTGTCTCATCAACGTAATCCTTCTGAAATTCCTGGTTGCACCCCTAACTTCATACCGTTTAGTTTAACCTGCTTCTCTTCAATTTTCAACATGCTCCTGTCACTGTATGGCATTCTCACCCTCCTGTGCAGCTCCTTCATTCAGATCATAAAAAAAAATATCATTAACCTTTTTAAATTAATGAATAGCTAAACATTACCAAAACTTTCAATAGCTTGAGTAAGAGCAGGATGTTTTAGGGAGCATCCACATACTCCATATACATGTAATTTTCAAAACTACCTGCAATGAATGCCTCGTGATTTGTAAATGCATTTTCCCCTTCTTTCTCCAGAGTAAGAGCTTCCAAGCAGACCGGGTGTTGGGAAATATCTGACATCTTTTCCTCAGTCATCTGTCTGCATTATAATGCAACAGTGACCTTGAGTGACAGTTTTAAACTATACCCCATTCTTCCTCTCAAAAGAAATATGTCTTTCCTCTCTGCTTTGTTAAGCTGAACAAAGGCTGGAAATACTGTGTTAAAAAAAAAAATAGTTTTGAGTAGCATTAGTTAGAAATTCATAACTCTTCTGTGTCATTTAACACACTTTCTGACTGTCACCCAGTGCTTTGTCATATCAGATACATCTCAGGACATCAAGTCTTTGGAATCAGAAATTTATGCAAAGTTTTTTTCTTTCACTAATGACTATTATGTGTAAATCTGTACTTCCTAACACACTTAGTTCCCAAATAAGCTTCATTTATGCCATCATGACTTCTCTGTTGTATATCTGGCCTTGATTCCCTGGAGAGAATAAATGGCAGTTTCAGGGAAATGTTTATAAATTCTTTTTTCTCCCTTCTTTCTTCATCTTTTTCAAACTTCCCTAGATTTCACATCATAATGCTATGTGAAATCCACTGATTGTAATCAGGAAAAAAGAAAATGAAACACCAGGTGTGTGAAATGGGAAATTTTAAAGAACTACTTTTCTCATTTCCAAAAACATATTCACATTAAAATTAAATTATACACAGTCTAAAAGTAATTTTTGTCATTGAAGAGAAAAAGTTCCACAGTCTCCATATGTTTCCTTTCCACTCTTTATACTAATACTTCGCCAAGAAAAATATCTAAATGCTATAGTCATCCCCTCCATTTTAAAAAATAATACATTGTGGAAAATACATTGGTTGCTGTCTACATGTTTCCAATACCACTACACAGGACTACATGTATAAAATCTCATAGCATAGTCTGGACACCACAGCTGGCAGTACAATTTTATTCAGATTCTGATAGTTGTTTATCATAAAATCAGAAATTAATAGAGAAAATATTTGGGATCAGTGTAACTTCTATTTTCACCCAAGTGTGCTGCAAAGTGGTGTGAACCAGAACTACTGACACTGCAAACTGTGCCTTTGTTTCCTTTGCCTTTTTGGGTTCTTGTCTGGTAGGAATGAAGATATCAGGAAGAGGTTCTTCACTCAGAGTGTGGTTGGGCACTGGAACAAGCACCCCAGGGAAGCGGTCACAGCACGAAGCCTGCCAGAGTTCAAGAAGCATTTGAACACCACTCAGGTACATGATGTGATTCTTGAAGCTGTCCTGTGCAGCACCAGGCATTGGACTTGATCCTTCTGGGCCCCTTTCCCACTCAGGGTATTCTGTGATTCTAAATCCTCCGTTCTGGGAAGGGACTGGGTGGTTGAAGAGGCCATACCAGACCTGGATAGGAACAAGTTGAACTAAAAATGACAGCCATACTCTTTAGCAAGGCTGTGATTCAAACATCTCCCTTTGTCATTTTGCCTGACTAAGCAGAAATGAATCATTACACAAAGACAGACTGAGGCATCATTTGAGTAGGTACTCTCTATAAAAATTTTGTAAGGTGTACATTTGATACAACCCTCTTCTGCTCTTCTGAGCAGCACTGCAGATACAGTTTTGTCGTGTATGTATCTGCTTCCAATTAGGTTCAACGTGAGCAGTAACAATAGTCCTGGTTTAGGGGTCAGAGCCAACATCAGAGTTCACAGGCTCCTGCAGTGATTTAAGCCAGGCCTTGACCCCAGGCCTTCGAGTTCAATGGTTTCTAGCTTCCTTCTTATTTTCAGTCCTTTCCTTGAAGATTCTCTGGATAAGACAGGAGACCAGGGAGGCTAGATAAACAAATTATCGAAGGAGTTGTTTTCTAATGCAGTCAATAGTTTGAGTGTAAATGCTTCCTTTCCAGTATTTCACCAGATTCCTGTCTATTATAGAAAGAATAAAATGCCTGCCTGAAATGCAAATCATAATGCAAGAATCTCAGTTGGCAAGATAACTTAGAGTGCATTTTATGTGACTATTTAATGCAGTCCTATACTGTTCTTCCTGAGCACATGCTGAATAAAATACAAAATGCTCTATTTTCAGGGTGTTAAAATGAAATCAATTCTTAGTGCTATTGCTTGTAACAGGAACCAAATTTTAGTTTCCTGAGATGCATTCTTCTCAAAAACTTAGTCAACCATGACTAGAAAACAAGGTCATTATTTCTGCTCTTCTAATTCTGATTTTGAATGGCACTATTACTTTCAAGCTACACAAAACAAACCTTCACACTTTGTTTCTGATGTTGAGTGTTTTGAAGGTACAAATTACTTCCCCTGCATACTCAATGAAAAGATTTTATGACTTTGATTTAAAAGAGGATAGAGGTGAATTTGAAAGACATCTATTTTACTGGTATTGGCCCCAAACAATTATTATTCAACATATTTTAAAATTGTTTATATGAAAAATGTTTTCATTCTTAAAACTGAAAAAGGGAAAAGTTAGAATGAAATCCAAAATTCAGAAACTTGTCCAAGAAAATTATCTGTTCCAACATGAAAATAGCATATTTTCTTTAAAGCAATTAATTTATGACATCTAGCATTCCATCAAGATTAAAACAGAAAGGTTAAGCTAGCATTTAGTCTTGGTTCATAAGGCCAAACAAGACAATTCATTAAATTATTTTTATGTAGTTCAGATTTAATTTGTCACAGATTAAATACTGCAGGCATTCATCTGACTTCAGCCATGGGACATTAAGTCCAGGTTAGCCATCTCAGCTCCTTTACTATTCAATAGAGTGGTATTGAAAGCATACTTTTTTTTTTTCCTTCAAGAAAACAGAGAACTTACTTTCTATTTCCAAGAACTGGACTTTCCTCATGGTCATGTGAGGGTCTGAATCAGGGTTTAACATTAAATTAACACTATGGATTTTTTTTTCCTCTTTTTTTCTTTTATTGGAAAACTCATTTAAATAACCAATACTGAATTCCAAGGGGGTATGTAAAATTAACTTTCATTTTCATGAGTATTTGTACTAGGGAACTTAGGGTTTCTAACATTTCCAGTTGTAGCCAGGGAATAATTACCTCATGTACAAACACTAAGGAAGTCTGCAGTTTCGTCTCAGAAGTTGCAATGTTTCCAAAATACTTTTGCATTTTTTCAAAAATGCTGTTTTTACTGTATCCAAGAACTATATAAAATCATAGGGAAACCATGTTGCAGTAATGTTACACAGATGAACTCCTCCCAGATGGCTTGGATGCACACTTTCAAATTCTGCAGCAGCCAAAGGGAGCTGGCAGGATCCTTCACCTGAGATCAAAACTGGTGTTAAGAGTGTTGTGTGATTTTCAAAGCACCATTGAAAAGAAAAGGCTAAATATGAAATTATAAGCATTGGAAAAATGCAGGAATAACTAAGAAATCAAAATGAAGTTTACACTTACCCATTTCTATCACAAATAAGGAAAAGAGACCATGCTATGCTAATGCTTGCTATTGCAACCATTATTATTAGATTCTAAGTTACTACTACATTCTGAATTTTTTTGACAGCATTTTTCCAATCCCTCTGCTATTTTACTTCGAATTTTCACATTATTATCCTCTCAGATTTGTGCTGACATTCACTGGAAAAAGAAAAATTAAGAAAGCCCTTGCTTGCTAAACTGTGAACAGAAACCTTGAAGTTCACGTATTTGTTTTACAATTGTTAAACATAGAAACTCCTCTTAAAAGTGAACTAAACCTTCAAGTCAGGATGTTCGTCAGTATCTGTTTCCGTTTCATATTAGTTTCATATCCAAAGACTCAGCAGACCTTTCAGCAAGACTTTAATTTTTCTCAGTAATCGAAAACTTCTTTGCAAATTACTCCATTGAGGCAGAACTGCCTTTGCCATGTCATGCCAGGCTCCTGACAGAAACACGTCTGCAGTGACTTGGGACTGAAAGCTGGGCAGCATAGGGAAGGTAGTTGTTGGTGAAACCCTTTCCTTGCTGGATCTGAGTCGCTACTCAGCACGTCCCAACACTCATCCTTGCAGCCCATTTCCAAAGAGCATGCAGCACAGCCTCAAAGCAAGCCATACGTACTTTGCTAAAGTAAAAGGTCTTCTGGGTGTTCATCCACTTATGTTTGCTCTGCAGTTGAACACTGAACTTTCTGCTGGAAATAAATGACCAATATGTTTTCAAGCACTGTGGTCATTTTCGCGCGCTGCCCTCTTCAATTCACAGATTTCTATGTATTGCTGTGCTTCTATAATGTATTTCCATGCTTATGGCCAGGAACTGTTATCGCCAGAACATGCTTTCTTGTCCTCCCTCAGCAGAGAAGAGAGCCCTGCTCTGTGGGTACTCATACAGCTTGCACACCTCTGCACATCTCTGCACTGCACAGATTTAGTCTCACCTGCACCTCCACTGTCTTACACCAAAATCCAAGAACAGGGACTCTAGATCACAACTGCAGTGCAATTGCAGCTCCGCCTCATTCTCTGAAAAAACTCCCAGGCCTATTCAGATTACAGTTGTATCCCTACCAAGCTGAATCAGCTAATCAATCCCCGGCACAGCAATAGCTAAAGCACTGACTGGCACTCTTGTACCCACAGGAAGATCTCTGTGCCTAGAGCCAGCTCTAGAGAAGCACAGTCTGTACTTTGATTAATTTCCTGAGTTTCTATTGCCAACTTCAATCTCTTGGAAAGGCACAAAGCAACCTTAAAATTGAATTGAAAAGGTGTTTTGTTTATAATCTCTTGCTGAGATATTCCTCAGTATGGAAGATGGCAGGACTGAAACTTATTTCAAATAAAAGTGTTAAGCTTTTGTCAGCTGGAGAGGACAAATATGCAGTGCATGCAACTGCAAGGGCAGAGGTAAGGCTGATTTCTCGGGGATGCATGACATGTGATTTCAGCCGGAGTTGTGAGCAGTCATTCAACATGTCTGAAAAATATTGAACATTCTAAAAGAGCATAAGCTGATTTCTGATCCTACTGCTGATGTATCTTTTCTCCCTTTTCTTTCCCTCAGCCAGGCAAAAGAGATCATCTCACCCCTTCTGTGGGGGCAGAGAAAGTATCAAGCTTTCAAAACTTGCTTGTGACTGACATGGAATATGACATGAGGTTTGTCCCCCACCACCTGCATTCTTTGCAGAAGGCACTGGAAGAGAGGGAAGAGCTGCACGCAGGAGTCTGCTCTGCTGAGCTCTGGCTCTTTATCTCAGATCACAGCCTCTATATCACAGGAGCTGCTCCCCAAGCTTTTGGCCTCTTGACAAGTCCTATTCAGTAATGTACACTAAAGGAGGGCAGGTTTCCTGATAGTAACAGCCTTTTCTAGGAATTAGAACTGAGGCTATCAAAGTTATAATTCTTCACTTAGAGAAATTTGATAAGAATAATTTTTTGGTCAGATCTGGTCAGAGCTGATTTGCAGTCATGAGTGCTGTGGGCAAAAATCAATTTAGATAATCTAACTCCCCAGCAATGAAACTTGAAACTACATGAAAGCTAAACCTAGTCTTGTAGACCAAAATACAATATGTGATTTTCAAGCTGGTTTTGTTTAGTTGACTTAAATTTAACTCCCATTTAGATGAATTTTTATGCTTTTGAAATAATTTAATCAAATTAAACCCAGGCCACAGTAATCTACCTTGTGTTAGGATTTTTTTCCTAACACTGTTCTTCCTTTAGAAGTGAGAAAAAATATTTTTGAGTAAAGAAAATATTAGAAAACATGTAGTCTTGTAAATACAGATTAGTTAAAATATAAGAGTTGCAAATTTAACCAAGTCACTTCCTTCTCTGTATCTCAGTTTCCCCATCTGTAAAACAGCACTGTCTTCACCAGTGAAGTGTTTTGAAATCCAAGAGAAACAAAGCACTAGTGGTAACGGCACTGTCATCAGCTCTGTCTAAAGTTATGCCAAACAACAGTTAATAAGGGATTTTTCAGAAAGGTAATATTTTATCCTACTAGAGTAGAGAAGCACAGAATCATGGAATGGTTTGGTTTGAAAGGGATCTTAAATATCTTCGAGTTCAACCCCCATGTCATGGTCAGAGACATTTGTCAATAGATCAGTTTGCTCAAAGCCCCATCCAACATGGACCCTGAACACTTGAAAGGATGGAACATCCATAGCTCCTCTGGGTAGCCTGTTCCAATGCCTCATCACCCTCATAGTGAAGAATTTCTTCCTTATATCTAATCCAAACCTACTGTCTTTCAGTTTAAAGCTTTTATCCCTTATCTATCACAACATAGCCTTGTCAAATGTCCCTCTCCAACTTTCTTTCAGGCTTTCTTTTAGGTGTATGAAGACTGCTATAAGGTCTCCCTGGAGCCTTCTTTTCTCCAGGCTGAACAACCTCAACTGTCTCAGCCTGTCTTCATAGGAGATCTGTTCCAGGCCTCTCATCATCTTCCTGGTCCTCCTCTGGACTCATTGCAACAGGCCTTCAACTTGCTCAAGTTGCTCAGAGCCCTATCCACTCTGACCTTGAATGTTCCCAGGGATGGGGAGGTTTTCGCTCTGAACTGCAATCAGGAAAAAAATTAGACAAAACATTAAAGTCCAGAAAAATGCCTACTGAGTTTCCACACCTTCCTTCAGAAGCTGATATTCAGATTTTGAATACCTGGCTATAAAAGAGTTAAAGAAAATGTTCTGTTGACTACAGACACCCTACTCTTATGTATGTTGATGGCTAAAGGACTTGCTGCATTTTCACTCTTGTAATTGATTTTGTTTTTTTTTTTTTAGTACTGCTTCTCCAAAAAGCATTCAGGAGTCACACATTGTTTCAGAATAAAGTTGGGAGCTTTGAACACAGCATGTGCCTGGAAGCAGGTGATTTCAGAAGCTCAGAGGTCGTGTCAGACGGAGTTGCTGTTTTTCCTGGACAGCTCTAACTGCTGTGTGTGAATTCCCACCCAGACCCAGATCAGGAGTCATATTTGATGGCATTGATACATAGTTATTAAGAGCAAGTAATTGTAAAAAACATGAAAATAAATATCTACTAAAATAGAGGCAATGAATTCCTGCAGTTTGACAGGTCACACAAATTTTTTGACCTAAAACAGGATTTGAAGACGAGGTCTGTGTGAAACTGACTCTAACTAATGAACATGCAGCGTTAGTGTATACTGAGGGAAAATAATACCTGTTTGTGTCTGAAAATTGTCATTAATATTTTGAGGATATGAGTCTCCATTGTGCATACACTGTTTCAAATATGCTTGCAAAAATATTAACTTCTCTTTCAAGTTGTTGTAGACATCACAGTCCCACATATATCCTGCAAACGTGTCTTTGGTAGATCTGATCACCGCCATGATCTACAAACGCACTTTTGTGCTGCATGTCATCTGATTGTAAACTCTCCTGTGGTCATGATGGCAGTGTTGCCCTGCCTCTGAGAGGACAAGAGGCACACTCCAAACACTTTTAAAAGGCAACATGAGCTTTAAATCTGTGGGGAAAAGCAATTAGTGGGAACTCCTTGATTCTTAAATAAAAGGGGGAAAATAAGAAAACGAAAAAGAAAGCTGAAACATTATTTGAGGTTTATGGTGCTATCTGTACTTACCAAGGGTCTTGCTATTGTTGCCTGAAAAATTATGGGGAGAAAAAGACTCTCCAGGAAATCAGTATAGATGAGGTAGAGAACAGCTCTTTTAATGAAGACCTTCTGAACCACAGAGTACAAAGGCGCATGCCTACATACAAAATACTTACACTTTTATATCTTTTACTAATTATCATATCTAATGGGGACATCCAATCCTAAGACCCTTTTGCCCTGGTACAACCCTTAAGCTTAAACAGGAGCTTCAGGAATGTGACTCACAAACTGTGAGAAAGTAATGGTCTAAAGTGAAAAAAACTTCAGCTACATTAAAATCTACAAAAAGCTAAACATCTGAAAAATTCTAAGGCATCACTATTCTAGTATGATACACTAAGTAATAGTACTTCATTTCATGCACTTGTCCTTTGTCTCAAGGGCAGGGCTTTTTCCTGAGTAATAATGCCACTGTTGCAGATCAATTGTTTCTTCTGTCAACTTCTTAATTTTTTTTCCTTGGGGCATTAGGGAAGATGTCTAGACAGAAGATTTTCTATCAGTTTCAGCCTTGATAACTCTGTTCAAAGTTGAAAGAAAACAAGATATAAACCCCAGACTTTTTATTCTTGTAGAAAAAGATGACTGTACAGGGTTCTTTTTCACAACAAAATCACCCTTGCCTAGGTCTAGTGTTTAGTTTTTGTCTGTGTAATTTATTTACAAGCTGTATTAAATATTTGTAAAGCTTGCTTCTGGTCTTGTGCTTCAAGGCAATAAAGAGAGAAAATGTTTACTCCTCTCATGATTTACCATGAGTGTTGCTTATTTAATTTGAGAAGAGCTTCATTCCACATTTCAGTTGTTTACTTATTGCAGAAGTTTCACAGCTGAAACAATTCTACTGGAGTGGTGAATGCTAATATATAATCTTAGAAATTACTCTACAAATAGTCTGAAAAGGCAGAAGTAATTCAAATGCTTCTGAGCCTGAAGCATACAGAGATTCCCGCTCTCACATACATACATGGATCCCCCCTCTACTTAAAAACCACTCAGGTCCCCTCATTTTCCACCTCCCTCCATCCCTCCCTAAGCACCATTTTCTCTGCTATTTCACTGCTTTACATGCTCTTGCTGCACAATTTTAGTGCTTACAAGAGCACTGACAGTGGCTCAATGCCTGACTAGTAAGCTTGCTTTCTCACTCATTTTCAGGACTCTCTCTAGGGCACATGTTATTCAGAAGAGTTCTTTCCTTACCAGCCCAGCATTTCTCCCAGTACAAACTAAACCCAATAGACACATACTCACTGGGTGTTTGGGTTTTTGCCACAATACTCAGGCTTATCCTAATAGCTTGGAGGATTTACTTGGAGAGTTGTCACTCATGAGAGCCATATCCTTCTGTGAAAGCCACTGACATCTACATCCCGTAGCTGAAGCTGTCAGCATCCATCCCTTTGCTCTAAAGGCACCCCAGGTCCCAGGCATCAGCCACCTCCCTGTGGACCACGCAAGGCCATGCTGGGATGTGGGTTCACAGACAGGCCAGACTTGGTAGGGCCCATGGGCAGGCATGGCAGGGCTGCTGGGAAGCTGTAGTCAAATCCTGCTGCACTGTTTCTGGGCCAGGTACTGATCGTTCCAGGGGCCTGACATGGGGTGCTGGGCTGTGGGCAGGTACGGGAAGCTCTGAGAGGCTGTGCAGGAACCATGACACCTGGAAATGCCCTCTGAGTCCTGGCAGCATCTTGCTTTGAGATGGCTTCAGAGTTAAATACTCCTGAAAGAAGACCTGCCTCCAGCTGCTCACATCAGCAATGTGGAATCAACAAAGTTTGTATTTTTGAGACTAGAACAGTACCAGGTCTGAAGAAAACAGAGAACAAGTCCTAGTCACCACTTTTCACTCCCAGACAGACAAGACTTAACCCCTAAACATAGCACCGTGTAGAAGATCCCAACAGCAAAGGCTTTCAAAAGACAGCATGACCAGCCCTGCCCAATGTGGTCCTGCTTTGACACTCTCTGGCCAAGGTGAGGTTTTTCAGGCCTTTGAGATGGCTGTGCACACACAGGAGAGCTCAGCATTTGGGTTCAGACAACAAGCGTGCCTGCTTTTGGGGATGAAGCGTTTGGCAACAGTTTGGGCTTGGAGCCCTGGCTTGGACTTGGGTATCCTGCAAACACATAACAGTTTCAAAGAATGAAAATCCAGAAGTGGATTCTGGTATTTTTCCATCTTGACATGTCAGGAAAAAAAATTTGTGCAATTAGAAATACTGCTATGATTTTTACATAGACCAAAGCATCCTGTGAGACTAATTAACAAAAGATAGAAATCTTCCTAAAGATTAAGTCAAGAAGAAAGACACAATGTTCTCCTTTTCTCTGCTTATTTCCAGTGATTCAGCTAGAAATTAACAAAATGGTAAGAAAATACAATAAGGTGAGAATGATCCAGCTATTGCACGAAACCCTGTTAGTGGTAAGTTTGTAGCTAACACTCTAGCTGGTCTTTGCTTTATTGCCTTGAGTCATTTTCATTCACTTTCTCATTGTATACAGGCCTGGAATCATACCTTTCAAGCCATATTCTGTGCAGCTGCCAAATGAGACCAGTATCTAGCCTAGGCTTAACATGGCATTATGTATTTTTCTTGAAATGGCTGAAAATATTCACCCTCTATGACTCCTAAGAAGAGCTTGGCTTTGTCTTCTCAATCTTTAAAAGATAATAGGTGACAAATGTATATGAAAGTTATTCTCTGTAACATCTGCAGTTTTTTACACAGGAAAATCTTAAGTTTGATTTAGCTTAGAAAACAAACTGGAATGTACTTCTCCAAAAAGCTAGTAGGAACATCTGCAAAACAGTGGAATGCTGTATGGGAGCTACAGGGATAAAGCAAGTGCACTATACCTCACAGCAGATATAAGTGATAAAGCTCATCACCCTGATGAAAAACATCTTTGAGTGTCTGCCTTATTATTTCCCTTCTTCAAGTATAAAGAGAAGCACATAACAAAGTTATTTGTCATCCCCCATAAAAACAGAAATAGAAGTTTAAGATAATTTACTTTTACCTACATCCCATTAGATAGCTCTCAATGGGTACAACTCTTCTAAAACAAAACATCATAAGAAGTGCTCTAGGAGAAAGACAACAGAGAAAGTTATTCACCAATTTCCTTATCACTTTTTATTGTTTATGAGAAACAGTTATTTCATTACCAATCACATTTGGTTTACAATTAAGACAGAAATTAAAAGGAAAATCAACATAGCATTTCTTAGGAGAAAGAAAAGATGGACAGAATATGATCAAATTGGACTTTAATATTATAGGAATATCAGAAGATGGTGAAGTTTGGGGGTTTACTCTCTCATTCCCCCTTCCTTATTAGGATCAACATTTGCTGGTGAAAGAGTGTGACAGCTAAGAACCCATCTTTAATATTGCCCAAATTCTTCCAGTACAGGTCACCTTACTGTGGTGGTAATGCCACACCAAAAGAAAATCTGCCTGTTTTAGAAGATAAGTGCCTGATGACAAGATAGCAAGTTGAATATGAGTCAGTGGTGCCCTGGCAGCCAGGAGGGCCAACTGTGTCCTGGGGGCCATCAGGCAAAGCATCGCCAGCCGGTCGAGGGACGTGATTGCCCTGCTCTGCTCTGCACTGGGGCGGCCTCACCTTGAATATTGTGTGCAGTTTTGGGCACTGCAATAGGAGAAAGATGTTAAGGTCTTAGAGAGTGACCAAAGGAGGGCAATGAAGATGGTGAAAGGCCTTGAGGGGAAGCCAGATGAGGAGGTACTGAGGTCACTTGGCCTGTTCAGCCTGGAGAAGAGGAGACTGAGGGGAGATCTCATTGCAGTCTACAACTTACTCGTGAGGGGAAGAGGAGGGGCAGGCACTGATCTCTTCTCTGTGGTGACCAGTGACAGAACTGAGGGAATGGCCTGAAGTTGTGTCAGGGGAGGTGTAGGTTAGATCTTGGAAAGAGGTTTTACACCCAGAGGGTGGTTGAGTGCTGGAACAGACTCCCCAGGGAAGTGGTCACAGCACCAAGCCTGACAGAGTTCAAGAAGCTTTTGGACAATACTCTCAGTCATAGGGTCTGACTTTTGGGGAGGGTCTGGGGTTAGGAGTTAGACTTGATGACATTCTGTGAAATGTCACGAAGAAAACTATAAAAGAGGGATATTTGAGAAAGGTTGTCTCATTGCTACCTTTTAAAAAATTTACATGGTCTGCCTGCTTATGATCTGAGTAATATAATCATAACATTTTTAAGGTTGGAAAAGGCCTCTAAGATCATCAAGTCCAATTGTCAACCTACCACCACCACCATGCTCACCACTAAACCATGTCCTCAAGTGCCAATGGACACACTGGAAATAATTGCTAAGGTATGTGATATATTTATTGCAACCTTATAACTAAACATCCTCTTTCTTCTTTTCTCCCTTCCTGCTTTCCCCAAAGGGCTGGAACACTTCTCCTACTAAAATTCTAATTTATAAGTGATCAGGTTTGAATACACTTCATACTTAAATATCTTGCCCTCAAAAATAGGTCACAAAAACCCCTGAAAAATAACACACTCTCCTTTTATTCAAAGTACATGACCATTAACTTGTATCATTAAATGTGCTTTTGGCATTATGAATCTCTAAACCAACTTGAAAGTTGGTCATTCACTTAGATTCACAAATCAGCAGTTCCACTGGTTCAGTCTGAGTTCTTGATGATCACTCTAAAAATCTAAGTCCATTAAAGCAAGGCCTCTCCAATATCAATCCTTGGCACAAAATTGGAAAATAAAACCACAATTTTATCTCAAACATAACAAAACTAACAGCTACCTTGTCTTGTTTGTCCAACTGATTAGGATGGAGGACTGGGTTCTAGTAAAAAATGGCAGCCTGATTTCAGATATGTAATTGTCTTTGAAATCAAACTCCTTTGCTTTTTATCCTCTATATGTTAACTACATAGAGATGTTGCTCAAAGGTATCCCAAAGTAAATATGATTCCCACTTTTTTCCCTGACATTTTCAAATTCCTACCAGAGCACACTTGCCCATACTCCCATCTCTTAAGACCAATTCAAGAAAACTAAAGATTTCAGCCTCTGTCCTAAGTCACCAGAAATCTGCTCTCCTTTGTTGTGAGCATCCATCTGCCTTGAAAAATACCTATCTTAATGTGGACATTACTTTCCTTTGCCCTCAGATACATTAATTGTTTTACGGAATTACTTCAATCACATCAGCAGATCTTGACCAACAGAATAATAGCAGAATTACTTCTCTATTGTATGGTAACTAGGTAATTCATTCTTCTGGTTTCTCTTGGTCAGATTTTGGGTTGGACTTCTCCACCAGTCATAAAGGTACTGCTTATAACAAATTCCAAAACCAATCCCTTAGCGCAAGGCACATTCTCTCCTGTTTCATCTCCTCCTTGTACCCCATGTGTCAGTGAGCAAATCACAAAGAGTTAAATAACTACAAGCTTCCCTCACCATGAGGCCAGTGAATTAGATGATTATAAATTATCAGGTTACCG
This sequence comes from Cephalopterus ornatus, assembly GCA_013396775.1. Taxonomy (NCBI): domain Eukaryota; kingdom Metazoa; phylum Chordata; class Aves; order Passeriformes; family Cotingidae; genus Cephalopterus; species Cephalopterus ornatus. Next base: position 42,572 of record VZRE01011073.1, on the reverse strand, counting down.
AATCACATATTTTCCCTTAGCTTCTTGAAGGGTGAAATGGTAACTGAGACAACACTTTTTACCTCTTTGGTCTCTACCACTGTATTATCTATGTGTTCTTATCTTCTGGGTTTTTTTCTTCTGGTTTGGAAAAGTACTTGTAATTATTTGGAAAAGCTGTGGAGCAGATGGTTCACAGTTACATCAGAGCTTTACCCTATGTGGTCTCTTTTCTTTCTCCAAAAGGATAGATCAGTTCTTCAAATACCCATTAATTAGATTCAGGAGCAGAGTAGGATTATTTACAACCCTTGAACATGGTTCAGAGATAAGGATTACTGAACAATGCTCTAAATTCAGGAAAGACTAAAATATTCAAACAAAGAACAGGTGATGGAGTATTGAGAAATAAATATTTGGGGAAGTATCTTTTAATACCAGCTGCACTTCAATTTCAGTATTGTGTGCAAAACAAAGAAAATACATTCTTGCAGCAGTAACTTTACATAAGGAGCACAATGTTTGATCAACTTGCTCTGGCCAGTTTCACATTCACTTCAGCATGTATAGACCAGCTATGAGCTACTTTAATCTGTCTTGCAATGAGTTACTTTAATCTGTCTTGCAATCCATCAGTGGTGAGATTTTGTGGCTAAACATTGTAGTGGCTTTGTTTCTCAATAAAAGGATAATGTAGAAGAATTTCTCTCTCATGGTAATAATTGTATTTAGTCCAGAGCTACAGTATTGTGGAGTTTGCTTAAGCAATTGCCAGTGAATTCACTGAGGGAAACGAACAGCAGTGAAAAGGAACTATTTAACATAAAGTGAAACTCAATTTATGCTGTGAAGATTATTTGGCAGCTTCTTAATATTTCTTTTAATATTGACAACATTTTCTCCAGATGTGATATGATACATGGAACTTTCAATTCAGCAAAGAGGTAAAAAGAGGGAGAGGTAAGGATGTAAGGTGACGCCGTAGCATGACAGAAATAGACCAGAAGGGGTCATTCCCTCCTGTCCTCTGTGCTGAGGCAGCACAAATAAACAAATCTAGAGTATTGGAAAAAATCTATATTGTCTTTACTGTCTTTGAAAGCTTTAGTGAAGGAGATTACATAATCCATTCAGCTGACAGATTTCTATACTAACATGAATTTCTGGCTTTGGAAAATTTCCCCAATATCTGACTTCAAATTCTGTCTTGGGGGAAAAGGAGGAGAATTTAGTCTTCCTTGTAACAGATTTGTACCTTTTGAAAAACTGTTATCAGTCTTCCCTTATTTAGATTAAATAAAACTAAATTAAAACATTCAAGTATTCTGTTACTTACCTCTAGCCTATAATCCTGGGCTGAAGAAATGTATCTGAAACAGCACAAAGTAACAGTTTAAACATAACCAGAACTTAGTAACAGATAAAATACCGACCTGCATCTTGTAAAAAACATTCTTGTTAGTATATCATATCATAAAATTTGCCTTATTTAAAATAATATCACATTGTAGATCATTGTTGTTCTGTTGTCCAACCTGCTGCCTAGTCAGGTTTTTGAATTTTACATATAGGCATCTAATTTCTCCTTTCTGGCTGCACTGATTTACACTTGCCTTTCCTGAATGTCATTGTCTTGATTTTGAGCCATATTTCAATTTAACAAGAATTAAAAATATCCATTCAATCCTCGCCTCCAGACAGCCACCCTTCTTAGCGTGATATAACTTGCAAATTCGATAACCATGCTTGTTTACCATCTCCCAAGCTTTCAGTGAAAATATAAAAGAGAACGTGGGCCAGGGGAGACCAAGTTTGTGTCCCACCTGAAGGTCCTGCAAGTGTGACACTATGTCAGTGACAGCCGTTCCCTGAATATACTTTTTAACTGCTTCTTGTTTCAGTTCACGTTGGTCTTATGTGTATTACACTTCCTTAGCCTGTTTATGAAAACAGCATGTGAACACTAGGATCGACTGTTCTCTCTTTCTGTGCATGTTGCAGAAAAAATTGATCTGCTTTGTCTTGGTTTGGACTCAGCAACTTCATGATAGCCAGTTGTTTTGTTACTTCATTATCTCAGCATTAAATTGACTACTTCATAATTTCTTTCAGCAATTTTCTGACTATCTAATCTGACTGACTTAGAATTCCTCTGTTTTTTCTGTATTTCTCTATTATGAAGAGGTGTATTTCTTTTATCTTCCCTTTCGTCTTCCATGTTTTTCCAAAGTTGCTCATTTTTTATTCTATTCAGTTTTGAGTATTTTTATATGTAACCTGGGGTGAATTTTAGAGGTGTTGCTGACACTCATTGATCTCCTTCACATAAATATGGTTTGTTCTTGCCCTACTCAAGTGTCTGGCTTGGGCAGAACACATTGTTATTATCTCTAATTTCCTGTATTTTTTCCTCAAAGTTGATTATCATCCTGAGTTGCCATTGAGGACACTAAAATTTTGGATTATTAAAGATATTTCAAAGGATCCATTCCTGTTAAAATATCTGTCTTCTAATCATATAATGTAGGCCACTTCCTGGAAGTCTTTAATATCACTAGCCTGTATTGCCACTGTTGTGAGGGGAGCGCTTCCTATGCCTTAGGTAATCTCCACAGCCTGTGAAATCACATCAAATGTCATTCTCCCACCCCCCCAAAAAAAAGTTCTCATTATATTCTGGATCATCAGCCTAGAAGAATGTTTATTGGTTGATCTTATTTATAATTTGGGAAATTGCTCTTTTTACCATAGCTTTTATGACTTTCAAAACTTATTAGGTTGTCATTTTACTATGTTCAATCCCACTTAGTCACACTTGGCTTAGCTCTATCAGCTTATTTGATTCTTTGATATTAAATCTTCACTGGCATGATCACAGTATATCCATTTTCCAATTATTACATTAATATCTCCCATTCTCCAGATTTCTTTGAAGCAAATAATTGACTGTAATCAAAAGTCCGAATGTTTTTGTGCTGCTGCAGATTTATTTGTCTGCCACAAACTTTTAATTACAAAGCAAGGAAAAGCAAAACAAAAACATTTGCTCCACCAAGGGTTCTTCCATGAAGAGCTGTTTAAATCTGAAAGATCACCTGGTAGTTAAGCTACACTCTCATATCAATCATAGATTACTGCATCAAAAATTATATCATTAATACAAATTAAAAACCACTTCAAATACCCTGATAAAAAGGTAAAACATGATGAAAATAGTATTTTTTATTCAAAAATTATGTATCAGACAAATTTCATTCCTTGAATCTCTACCTCTCACATCAAATTTGATATTTAAAAGGACCTTTGTATATTGCTGATCTCCTGAACATTTATCATACGATCACAGCTCACAGGAAATTAGGTTCTTGTTTAAATTTTTAACATCATTCTAAAAAGTCATTTATTTTCTCCACATATAATCATGATTACGTACCTTGTTTGTATTTAGCTTCCACAGCATGGTTGGTGATATCTTGGTAAGTGATTAATTGGACAGACATTACATGTACAAGTTTTGAAATCAGTGTCTGAATAGATTCTTGTGTTTATGAAAAATATTTTTTTCCATAAGGCACATTTCTGTAACTATTTATAATTTTCAAAAAGTGTTTCTATTGTTTAATGAACCACTGAAGAAACGATCTGCAGAAACAACCTAATCTTCCAACATCTCTTTGTAATAGGTCACAAATTTTTTAGAAGAATAGAAGAGAAAGAGAGAGAAATTGATTTGCAAATGACCAAGAGGCTAATACAGGACACAAGGAGATTCATATACAGGGGTTCACTCAGCTACTACAAAACATGCTTGATATATATGCATAGTTATACATAAAAACTTCAGTATCAGTCTTGCAACACCAAGAATTCACAAAACTTTTAAGACACCTTCTCAACACAAACTGCAAGGAAATACTTGTCTCTTATTCAACCCATTTTCTCAGTGTCAGATTGTTAGTACATTGAATGTGAGTCTGATGATTGGTCCATTCTTCATTTTCTACCATTTCATGTAATGGAGTACTTTTAAACAGTATTTTTCTGTGCATGTTATGCAGAATAATGGTCTGGTGGATGGCATGACCTTCCATGGATTAGAGCTACATTGAGATTTATTATCTATGATTTATTAATCAGCTATGAATTCTATAGGAAATGGAACACCAACCCTTGGTCTAGAAGAGTTCTGCATATTCTCAAACTTTCTGGATCCAATACTGTGAACTAACTTCACATGAGTCTGCTTTTAAAATGCCTTATAAATGACACCTTCCATTAAACCCTCCAGAGGACTTCTAGTTTTCTAATATTGTGATCAGATTCTGAATTCCAGCCAGGTTTAATATTACTTATTTTATCTGGCTTGATTCCTAGAACCAAGTCCTCAGTGTCCTTTGGTTTTGTTAGTTTGCCAAATAGGCATGTACCACCTACAAATGATATTCCTGTTTCTCCAAGGACATTACTTTCATGATGCCTGTGACTCTTAGCTGCCCTTATTATAGACTCAAACTTATTATTTTATGTATTATTACTCAAAATATAATAAACTACTGACATTAAAGTACTGAATCATGAATGCAGAACAACTAATTATTATGCTGAGAAAACAGATCCTCTTATATGTCAAGATTCCTCCTACCAAACCTATTTCATTGACTATTATTGTCTGGCAAAAAGTATTACTTCTTTTCCCTGGCTCTCACCTTTATACTCCTCCTTGATTCTCAGTTTATAGAAATGCACATTCTTTATTTATTTTCCTGACAGTGAGAAAGCTTCAGGTCTTTCTGAGCTAGATCAAGACCAAGAAGAGCTGTGGGAGAAGAACAACACTGAAAAATGAGCTGTTATTGAAAGCTTTACCTGAAAGATAGGTGCTCTTTTTTTAGGGTTGGCTCATATTAGCTTTACGTTTTTAGAGTACCCATTCGGTTTGTATTTGAAGTGCCTCAATTGCTAAATCTTTTAATACTTTGTTTAATTGTAGCTCTTATATTTTTTGCAAGAGCTTCCGTTCTGATTAATGGTCTTTCCTCCTAAAACACCCACTGCCCAAATATTTCTTCCCTATAGTTTTTATATACTTCCTGCTGATTTCAGTACCACTAAATTAGGGGTATATATTGGCTATTCTGTAAGCATCTCAGATTTAGGAAATGCTCAGCAGCTAATCAAAGTGGTTACTTCCCTTACCTATGATTTTACTCATTTTCTTGGATTTTCTCTCCATCTTTCTTTCTTCTATTAGAGGCCTTACATTCCTTTATCCTGAAAATGTAGGCAACCTGGAGTCTTTCATCCCTATAGTGTGAATATACATGTGCAAAGAATATACCCTGAAGCTTGAAACAGTACTCTGACTTCATAGGGCTATAACACTTTGCAGGAACTTAATAAGAGACTGAGTAACTTCATCTACATGGATCAGATCAGATCAGGAACAGGAACAGAAACAAAAGAAAAGAAGAAGCATTCAAATCCAAACAGTCCAAAAAATGTCAACATTAACTTCTTTACCCAAAATACTTTGCCTATACAATTTTGTCTGCCCATGGGAAGCTCAAGGTTCTGTATATAGATTTTTTTTTTTAATGGACAAGTATTTTCAGTAATATACACATAATTATATTTAATACATTACATACAAGTAAAATGAAAGACAAAACCAAATTGTTTTTAAAAAACTTGACTGAAATTAAAAATTTTGTTTTTAAAGTGTCTTCAGAAAAATTACAGCTTTTCATGAAAAAGAGCATTTCCCTAAAATTATGTGTGTCATTCATCTCCATTGACAAAAAAGGACTTCAAAGCAGAAACAAAGGACGCAAGAATAAATTGACCAAGATCACTGCATATCATACAGATACTAAATCCCTGACCAGTGTACTATTCATTGGACCAGTCTGTCTGTCTGTCTGTCTGACTCCTTCCCTTACAGTTAATCTGACATTACTTTCAAAGTCAAATAATGTAACAAAATGTATCATAATTAAAAATGCAAATAATATTTCTCTTAACAGCTGCTTCACATCTTGAAGCGTATTCTGCTTAAATAAAAACTGAAATAAAAAGTGTTAAATATTCTTCTAGGAACTTATATTTCACTGATACCGAAAGACAGACCAGAGCCTCTTTCCTATAAATCTCCCAGGTTTATACACATGTAGCTTATATCTGGAAACTGTATAAATGCTTTGTCTGTCCAACAGAGCTAACAAACTTAGCCATTGCTTTTTCACAGATATCTACAATAATATAATTGGTTTTATTTTAAATCTTATCATGTTTATATAAAGCAAATATAACAGTTTCATGCTAGAAATCATATGAAAATAAATATAAAGGTTTGCAGACAGCTGAATGGGAGACTATTGTATGCATTTCTGTATATTTCTTATTTTATTTCTCCAAGTCTTAAGATATCATTTGGAGCCTCTTAATCAGAGGTAACAGGATTCATGAAACATGCAAATTTAAGTACAAATAAGCATATTTTAGTCACAAACTGTGTGAACATGCCCTACAAAAGCTCACTTCATCATATAACATTTATTTGTTCATAAAGCTCTTGACTGGCTTAAAAAAGAAAATCTTCCTAGAAAATACATTTAGTTCTTTTCCTTATACATGTAAGCAAGAAATTAGCTAAATGAAGCCTAAGTTTTCTCTTTTATCTCAAATATAAAAAATATCTATAAGATTCACTGAAGCTTTCTGCAATCACCTGTTTTTTTCTTCATTGCATGTGAGCATTTAGAAGTGGACACCATAAAGTACCTTTCTCTCTTTCTTATTTTCTTAAAACTCATTTCATTGCTAAAAGGGGTGAACATGAATAAAACAGGGTTAAAGCTGAAGGAGTGACAAAGATACTTTCAGAAGTTCTCACTGTTCATTTAAAAACTCCCTCTGAAGGTGAAATCCACGGGCTTGACTGAGTTGTCTTATATTTTTTGTGTGCCTTACAGGGCAATATATACAGAAAATTCCCATAATATAAAACCTCCTGTTTTGAGAATCCAGCCTAAAATATCCAGAAATTCTTCACTTATTTTACTACAGAGATTTTAGGCAATTTTTCTTGTGAACTTTTTTGTTGGAAACTAATTTCAAGAGGTAGTAAAACTGCATCTATCTTATGTCTTGATATAAGTGTGACTGTATTAAGTATTATGCAGCAACTCAAAGGGCTTTCAGTGGATTACATCAACCATAGTCTGTAGTCAGACAGAACTGAAGTGGACTTAATATACAAACCTGAATATATTTGACTGGATGCCTGTTCCTATATGCCTTTGTTAAAGTCTTGCTCAAGTAGTAAATTTTTGTTTAATGTCATTACAGTTCAACTGTAACATAAAAAATTAACTTAGATTAATTATATTATTTGCTTAATTTGCAGTTAGATCTCCCTTTGAATATAGAAAATCATAATATACAAAATAAAAACCAAGACCATAAATCTAAAGATGTTATACTGAGTTGAGCAGGACTTTACTGAATACTTTACTACCACTCTTTCTGCAAAATATCTTGAGGCCTTTAGTTCTTAAACATATACTCAGCTTTCCAGTAAAGAGAGATTTTATTGCAGATACCTCTGTCTTTTGAAATAGTCCTAGCTGCGGGCTGCAGAGACCCCTGTTTTTTCTGGTATTGTTTCCTATATTGTGAAAGATATGGTTTGTGCACTGTTACTCAGTCAAAATTGTAAAAGAAACCTGTACCTCTGGCATTTCCAATAATCTGAGCATCAGATTTGTCATCCAGCATCATCATTATCATGTTTGATTAGAAATACTGAATACATTAATTTTTCACTTTCCATACTCTTGCTAGATCCCATAAGACACTTAGCTCCTGGGAAGCAGATTAAAGTTCTCCAGGAAAAGGGACACTAAAAGAAGGCCAGATATAGGTGTCTGCCTCCATTGCTGATGTACATGAGAGTTCATCTAAATAGAAACAGAAGTGGTTTTCCCAAATATCTTGGACACTCAAATTCTCCTTGGCTCAGTTCAGACTTCTGTAAGTCACTGCGATACTCATGCCCCCCCCCCCCACATATATTCCATCTCAGCCTTTGAACAATGCTTTTGGCCTTTGGACAATGGCTTTTGATTTAAACTGCAGAAGAGACAGTAAATTTTAGGCCATCTCCACTCATAGAATGAGCCACAGGAGGGAAAGTATGAATGTTAGTCTGTCTTAACCCTGGTCACCACCAGTCTTCATTACATAAACAAATGATGACACTTTTCTTGCTCCAGTTCTTCATCTTTTTATTTTAAAATACTCCATGAAAATGTTCAGTTTTAAAATACTCCATAAAACTTGTCAGTTCTCATCATTCTACTCTAACAATATAGGAGCGAAGTGTATAGAAAAATAAGAAAGTAGAGTGGAATAAAGTTGAAGAAATGGGATGCTTTGAATGCTGTTTCAGTAATTCATGTTAGTACTTTCTTGTCAAGTGTTGTCAGGTAATAACAATTCAGACCTTTTCATTACAGGAAATGCTGAAATGAACATTGACAGGTGAAGAACCCATTCTAAAAACTTATGCTTTTATTACCACAAAATGCAAGAACCTCTTTCATGGGAAATGCACCTAGTTACCTACTAGACAAAAATAAAAATTAGACTAAAGAAATCCAACATATGGCCTGAACCCAGTTCCTCTGATCTGTCCAATATATTCGTGACAGAGATGCACAATTTTAGCACATGAAATCAAAAGAAATCTGAAAACCAGGAATAGGTACTAACATATCATGTTTACTAATAGATAGAGATATAAAATGTTTTGTCTGTAGTGTATGGTCTGTGTGTAATGCTGTTGGCAGGTTATTTTCATGTTCCTATCTTTTTAAATACCACTAAAATTTGAGAGTATGAACTGTTCACATTTTGTCTTCTTCAGTGCAGAGTGCATTATGTAATGTTATTTAACAAAGTAAAATTTTGAAGTTGTGGCATTAGAGAAACTAGTTTACACACACAGAACTTCAAAATAAGGGAAATGACTGGAAGGAGAAATAACAACCTATGCCTTGGTTGTCTTCTCTGACCTCTTACTTTTTACAGCATATGAGTAAATCAATGCATTCAGTGTTCCAACTACTTATTTATTTTCTATGTGGAATGCTTTCTCTCCTTTCTTTTCCCCTTATTTCTGTTTCTTCCATTTCAATTTACGCTTGCTTCTGTCAGATGATCACTCTTTTATTATGGTAAAATTTATGTTTAAGTCCACAGGATAGGTCATTAATTCATCTGCTGACTGTCAGTTATGTATCTGTGTGCTAACCTGAATGCCTAAGGAGACTCCTTGTTTAGTCACTAGGCTGTGCTGTGTGACATTTGGCCCCTCTGACAAATTGCTTGCACAAGACTTCCTTATACTTCCATGTATTTGCCCTCCTTAGCTTTTAATGAAGTTTCTTGTGACCTAGACATGTATGTGCATGCTGCTATTCATTGGGGTGAAAGAGCACTGTGAGGGAATGAGCAGGAACAGATATATCAGCATTTCTGTATCTTGCCTGCCCTTGCACCTCTGGGCCATTTTTCCTTCTTCAAACTCCTTCCCTTCATGCGCTTGTAGCTGTACAAATTGGATTTGAAGACTGGTCTGCTTGGACTTCCATTAAAAATCTTGTCAGTATTCTCCTTTTTTCCTCTACACTTGCCATGCCAACAGTCTCAGTATGGGAAATCTTAGCACAGAATCTCAACCTAAGAGATTTTGTGGACCAGCTTTTTCTCCACAGTTTCTCAACTGGGCTGCAACGGGAGACAGAAACCTACTGATGGGCTGGAGGAATTGTGGCACCCACTGGTTCATGCATACTGGGTGTGTCGCCAAGGGCCGAAGTGTTTCCTTGGAGGCTTGTTAAAGGGTGATACAAAAAGATTGTAGTTTTAGTTTACCAGAGCTAATTTTAGGTAGAATACTGTTAAATTAAAATAGGGCCTTGCTTGCTTATGCTAACTTACAGACAGGATATGGTTAACTTTATAATGAGGATTCTAACAGGAACAAGAAAACTCTGAAGTCTTGATAACAGAGCTTTGAGGTTTAAGAAGGGGGACCTTGAAGACTAATAAACAGAAGCTCCTAGAGATGATACTGGTTTTGGGATAATTGGACAGTGCTGGCTCAGAAGTTCATAGCAAAGGTGAAAAGTTTAGAGCCGAGAAAGACTTCTTACTTCATTCAAAGACCCCTAAAGACCCCCAAAAGAAGACCCCAAAGGGGCGTTCTGAGATGTAGTTATAGGAGTATGTTAATGATCTCCCCTCCCCTTTGCTGGAATTTTCAGACACAGCTAATGCATATGTAACACAATTAATGTATATGTAATACAGCTAATGCATATGTAATATTAGATCACATAAAAGGAGCTGAACAAAGGTAATAAGGAGGGGCATGAAAGGTTGGATTATCCCCCATGCACCCCAGCGCTGTAAATAAACATACCTGCTTCAATACTCTGTGAGTTTTGGGGTTTGTTTCCGCAAGTCAGCCAAGAGTCCAGCTCTCACTCCCAGGAGCCATTAGCACAACACACAGGAGGTCTGTGAAAGGCTGTGGGCAATACGGTGCCCGAGGCTAAAGCATCATCCTCTCAGCTAATTCTCAGTAAACCCACAGTCTTTAATTAGAAATCTAGGCTCTAAAGGAATTCAAAGAAAATTAATAAGGAAGAAATTGTGAAGAAATCGAATGTCAGGATCTTGTAATTCAGCTGCTTCAAAGAGGCAGGAGTAATTCTTCCCAGCTGGGATTTTTGACCTGAAACATTGTCCAAGAGTGGTCTTCAGAACTCTTTATGCAGCACAGACCGAGGAACTGGCTATGGTAAGCAATCTGTTCTGAGGTTTACACACTCAGCCAGGAAGCATAAAAAAAGATTTTATTTCTTTCTCTGACTAAGGGAAGTTAAAGCTCTCCTACTTTGATTGAAATAATTGAATATTAATTGGGCCATGAAGAGAGAACAAAAGACCTGCACAAGGGTTAGAGCATTTATGTAGGTGTCAAGGCATGTTTAAATATTTTATAATAATTATCCAGTCGAGCTGAGCATCATTTCTCCAAGGTGAATGCCCTTGTCTTCTTATTCTCTGTGAGCAGCCTTTCATATGGAGCAAGGAGACTGCAGCATCTCCTAGTATTCACATATTCAAGAACATGTAGGTGAATACAGAAAAAAAAGAAAAAAATAGTTTGGAGAGACGATTTTGGCAACAAGATCTCTCATACATTTACAGCTGGAATTGTCCATAATTTATCTGAACCTGAGGTACTTCCTTAAGCAATACTGAGTCCCTCAGATTGCACCTAATAGATTGATAGATACAGATCTTGGCGTTTTTGCAAATTATGCATAATCTTGCAAATCTTTTCCTACCATGCTTTAGGGAGTCTTTCTGAAAGTTTCACTTATTGCTTGCACAGGGCTAGAGCTTTAATTTGGAGGCTGAGGGTGGAGAAAGAGTCCTGTTTTTTTCACAGAAATCTATGTTCACAGACTGCCCCGATGCAAAAATTAGTCCTACAGCAGAGAAAAGCTGGGATGGAAGAATATGGGTAAAGTTCCTATATTGACTGTGGCAGTATATCTCTGCTTTTTGTCCTATGCTAAAAGTCATCCCTTCTTGGCACAGCAAGATACATGTATCTGTTGGAGCATAATTCAAGGCAGGGGTGAGACATAATGTATGAGGTGTCGCAAAAGAGAGACTAAAAGTTCCTAATAATGGAGTTATGGTGCTCAGCAGAAGACAATAATAGAGAACAAGGTGGAAAGCCATAAGCAGGTTGAATAAGAGGAGTTACCATATAATTAACCAAGGAATATGTGTATTTTGCATTGAAGGAAACCGCAAAAATTTGCACCGAGTTTAAAACAGGGCAATTACTTGGATCTGTGGCAATGCTTAACTAATACAGCACTACCAAATGTCCTTTCGGTCATTTTGACAGTCACGATTTTTGTCTAAAACTGAAAGCTTCTGTTTCTCAAGTGATTGACACCTGGAAGTAGCACTCAGTTATCAACTGAGAATAAGGGTGATCATTTCCCCAGAAAAGCCTTACTGGCATTACTTTGTCATTACTGCTTCTGTCCTTGTCTGTATTCATCTTGACACTTATCTCATGCTTTTTCTGCATCTGATTTTTTTCTTACCAGTTATACTGGCTGTGGAAAATTAGCCTTTTTTTTTATGAGAGACTGTGGGAAGGGCACTGTAAAATTATCTTCTTTTTAACTTTTTCAAATACATGTTGTAGACCTTATGAAACTACTTGTGGCATTTAACCCATTCTTCAGGTAAATAAGTAACATGAATTTTTAAAACTCCTATCACATTGTCCATATCAGTGATAGGGAGATCTGAGTAGGAGATGAAAGCCCAGATTATCTTTGAAACAGAGACACAATTTTCAACAGAAAGTTTGTCTCACAAGCCATGGACATCCTCTCAGTAGTTAAATACTGCAAAATATATTAGTAATTCCAGCAAAGGTTCAACATATGTATAAAATGTGATCATCCTTCTTCTCCTTTTAAAACATAACTAATGAACAGAAGTTCAGTAGTTCAGTCCCTCTTTTCTAAATCAAAGACCAGCAGTAAAGAAAAAACAAAGTTTTTAATTTTTAACAAATAAGTTTAAAACATCTTTGTAATTTAAGTCAAATTAAACAAATTTGATTTGTAAAATGTGACAAATCTCAAAAATTGCATCAAGAAGCAACACAAGAAAAAAATATTACTCTTTTCATATTAAAAACCAATGCTTTTGGAGGCTAAAGGTGAAGAGTTCTCACATTTTGAATGCCACTATCTTGCTAACAGCTCTGTAGGTTGCAACTTCACCATAGTAAAGCACCGCTTCATAGTTACTGCCTCTAGCTGAGTAACATTTTGTTTTTTATTCATCTCAGTTTCCTAACACTGAACAAAATAACACCATTAACCCAGAGTATTTTGATTCCAGGCATGAAAATGTAGAGGTGAGTGCTTTGAGTCCAACATTTCCCTTTAAAGGGTACTTTTGAAAGGAACATTATTTGAAGAAAATAAGGACTCAAGATAATGCACAACACAGTACACCATATTTCAATAAATTTGGAACACAAAACTACAAGAGTATAAGAAAAGGATTTTAGCTTCTACTATTGCTATCAACAGTGTATTATCCTCCAAGGAAAAATGGCCAAGCTGAGTCCTGTGCTTAACCGGTACAGCTCTGTAATAGTTATGTTAGATATTTCACAGCACATAGCTGATGTTAAGCAATTCAAAGTGCTCAGTTGAGAGTATTACTTTCTTTTTCTTCAGACAATTACAAAGATTTTAAAAAACTGGGAGCTGAAAATCACATGCAGCAACATTTAATTGTTAACACATAGTTCAAGGCCAGTGATTTCCACTCTTGATCCTGATGCTGGCTTGTTTGACCTCTTTTTGTTCACTTCCTGACCTGTAAAACTGAGATAACACTTCACTTACATATTAAGATCCTCAGATATAAAACAATAATATAAAAAAGAGCAGTGTTATATGTAACATGTATCTCTTTCTCCATATTATTTTCAATTTTTTTCCTTGTGTTACATTCACAAAAAAATATAGACTTTTTTTAACTAGACTGTAAATTCTCATATGCATTCCCAGTCATATACATTCAAAACAGTCACATTAACTTTGAGAGTTGGGAAAGAAATTCATTTTTGCTTTAACAGAAAAATAAATTTTACATGAACAGTGAAAATTGAGTAATGGATTTGAAAACTGTCATGATTTTCATTTAATACAGAAATATTTTTGTTATTATGTTTGCAAGCCATTTCTCATTTTTTACATAAAAATAACATAACAAAACCATTCCTATGAGAACAGTTATTAGTTGTCTCTGAGTGTTAAATGAACTCTAGCTTAGCAGGGCACTCTTACATTATTCAGATGTGTTAAATGTTCCTATTTTTCTGTGAAGTGTGTGTCTAGAAAAAAAGAAGGACATAATATTACATTTTTATAACATAGGAAAACATTAAGAAAAACAATTTAAAAGAATGCATAAAAGAGATAAACAGCACAAAGTGGTGGCTGTATGCACATATATTCAACTGCTAGTATCAGCTTTGAACAACTAATAGGAGACCAAATCCCACTGATAAATGAGTTCTCAGATTTTGACTCTGTCCCACCCTTCTTGCTTTGTTGCAGGGAAGCGATGCGGCCCGCATGGGCCAGAGATTTTGCTGCTCCCTGAGTTTCATCCATCAGGAGCCGGGTGGGGACATATACTGGCTCTGTACCCAGCCATAATTACAGTGTCTTTGCCAGAAGTAGTGCAGAAAATAACAATTAGACTAAACATTTCAGACACACAGAGAGGACTGCCAAAAAACCTGACAGATGGCAAACCAGGAGACAGTAACCTTGTGGTCTGGTTTGATCTGTGCTAGGACAGAAATAAGATAGCCAAGCCTGAGAAGTCTGGTGAGGTCCCTTCACCAGGGGTGAAGTTCTCCTTGATCAGCTCTGAGTTCAAAGTCTTCCTTAGTCTTCCCTAGTGGAGTTTTCTAATTTATGAAATGGGAGTGAAATCCTTATAACGGTGTGCAACTCTGAATATAAGCAGCTTCCTACATTAGTTAAATACTTTATTTCTGGAAATTTATGTGGTGATATTGAAAGAAGCATTATGCACTCTAATGTAAGACAATGGTTTAATTCTGGTCTTATTGAGACGTATAAAGAGACCACACACTGAGGTACAAAACGTAAACTGTTGGATGATGTTCTGATAAGTCATAAGGATTTGTAATGCAAAATTACAGACACTCCCACTAGTGTGTTTATGAATGGGTTTTTTAAAGGTTTATAAAGCTTTAAAATTAAGATTTAGGATATAAAAATACTATTCAGACTGGCAGGCCATTTTTTGTACAGGTAGTGTTGCTTGCCCAGTAAAACTGTGGCAGTTTCTCTTGTTTGAAATACAATTCAACTTTTTACGTTGGTTTAATGTTGAGACCTTCCAATTTTTCTTCTACTTTCAAAGTCAGTTCAAAAATACAACCAGAAAAGTTTAGACTTAGAAATTAAACGTTCTCTTCATTGCATGTTACGCCCAAGAATTCTTCTGGAAGGAAAAAAAATATAGGCTACAAAAATCTAATAGGTCTTAAGAATGAAGCAGTGCAGCTTCAGGTGATGACTGGGACATAAGAGAGAAGTTTAGGAGACACTAATATTTAGTTAGAGCTGATCTTCAGTTAGAGGTCATGAGGGAGATTAGGCTTATGGTTGCCTATATTCAGATGACAGCTGTCAATAACTTCCAACAGGTAAAAAAAATCTTACCTAGAGAGGGTATGGGAATGCTGACAGACTCTACATTAGTGGAAATTCATGAATTAAGCATTTTGAGAGTCTTTAGCTCATCCAAGGTCAACAAATCAAGCACAAATCTATTCCTTTGCCAGCAGGAAAATCAATATTCAATTGTTCAAAAGATTATAATCTTCCATGAATTCTGTATATTTGCTGATTTTTAGAAAGAACTCTTAGGAAAATATCATGAGAGGTAGAGTGAGAATGCATTTCTGGAACTAAGAACATTGTAAGAACGCTAATTAGTAAGTCTGAATATAGACAAATTTTACACAAGTATAATAGAGAACATTTTACCTTCCTTGCTTCTCATGTCCTTGTGCCTTTCCCTCTTGTGCAAAATAGTCCTGGAATTTTGGAAGCCCTTTCAGTTATTGACTGAAAGAAAACAGTTTGCTGATACAAGTGTCAGATTCCTCAAACCAAATAAAAACAAAACTATCACATCTTCAAATTTTCATTTTTTCACTTGCAAGACTTGTGCTGCAGTTTGTTTCAGGCTTTGCACTTCAGTTTTAGAATGATAGCATATGAGCAATAAGTTTAATGGAGCATAAAATGCCTTTGCATAATAGAAAGCATACTCAGAATTGATTTTGTGATCTAGATTGCTCAAATGATGCTTTATCTAATATAGACAAGGCCTGAAAGTGGAAGTTGTTTATGCTATTGAAATATTCTGCAGTTTGCTTTCATTATTTTTGAATACTGTGGTGACAGGGAGGGCAAGTGAAGTCTGTCACCTGAACACTGCCTGCATTGCTCTGCCACATGTTCTCATGTGTGCAGTAACTACTGAATTTTTTTCTTTGGATAATCCGCATTGCCCTCTTGGTGTTTCTTTGACTGCAGTATCTTCTAGCTCATTTCACGTTATCTTAATATTCTGGGTGGATAACTGTGTTTCAAGGTCTAACTCTTGAATGGCCTAATTCTTGAATAACAGCACCATTTAATATGTCTGCAACCCCACTTCAGCACAACGTTGTCAGCTGTTGGGAGAGCTGGTAGCAATCACAAGGAGACAGTAAGAAGGTCAGAATTCTCTTATTTTGTGGCTAGTATGCCATGAGTGATAACTACAAGGATTGAGTGGAGCATGCACAGAATATGTGATTGTCTCATGTGCCTGACAACGTTTGCTGACATTGCTCACTTCCGCAGAGTAAAGATTATTCTACATGGGGGAGGTCAAGAAGAGAATAACTCTGAACAGTTTTCATTAAAATAGTGCCAGCAGCAGAAAAACTAAGGATTTTATGCACCTCTAAGAGAATATTTCACTTGCCAGATATGTGACCAACATGGAACTATGATGAGTACTTAAAATGAGTTTTCCTTTAATGAGAAATGAGAATTGGTCATTGGAGAATTAGAAGGAGTAACTGCTTTGAAAGAGGGCAGGTTATGTATAGTCATATGGTTGGTCCATTAAAGGCAAGAAGCTTTAGGAAAAAAGTGGGAACAAATACGAGAGAATAATAGGATAGAATAAGTAACAATCCCAGATAACAAATGAAGAGAAAGGGAAAATCTAGTGGGATAGAAAGAAATGGAGATGGAAGATTAATTATTACAAAATAAGGTAAATAACCAACATCATTTGTACTTTTTCTTCTTTGGATCTGACTACATACGGGACACTAAGTCTTGCTTTTTCATCGGTATGTGGCACTTCCAAATACCTAATCATGTTTGCACTCCTACAATATCTTCTCAGAATTAGATTGACTTTGTACATCCCATAATGTGCTTTCTTTGATCTTGTCAGCCTCAAAAGTGAGCTCATCAAAGCACAAATAGGAAGCCTTTTATCTTGGCCACCCTGTCTTCCTCCTGAAGAATTCCTATTATTACTAAACTCGGGGGAAAAAAGTTTTATTAAAGATAAATAAAAACAAATGGAGGTTTTCAACTACTGCTGAATGTGTTTGAGGAGTTTGTTACATGAAAAACCTGAAGAAAAGCAAATGAAAAGTACATGAGATTATATTCTTCTAGAAGAATGAAGAAAAATGAAGAAAAGCTAAACCCACTGTGTTGCCATGGTTTTAGATGTAAGTAGGGGGGTTTGTCACTAATAAAGTGATTCCTCCAAAAACAAACAACCAAAAAAAACAATAACCAAACAAAAAAAGAGTCTGATGTAACTATCTGCTAATACCAAATAGTCACACCTTCCCAAATACCAAAAAATGAATGACCTTAACTCTTACTTAGGTCTAGTGTTTAGATGTGACACAGAAATATCTGACTCAAGAAGTACAGCTGTTCAGTTTTTTATGAAATAAAAATCCCCACAGCATCAAAAGGCAAATAAAAACTGGTTTAGAAACTACATTAACATACTAATGAAGTGAGTTTTCTCACTATTTTTCCTTCTGTTTGACTTCATGCTCCTGCAATGAAAAGACCCTTAGGGTTTAGAAGTAGCATTTTCTAGAAAGAAAACTTCGTGCACAAAGGTCAGGTGTTCGTTACTGTGAGTTACTTCTATCTAGAAAAAGCATAAGAGGGAGAGCGTGCAGTTTCCACAATATCTATACTTCAGAAAGCCTGTGAAGAATGTGCAAATTATGTGTACATCTAGTCCGTTTAGAATTTATAGTAGTGAATAATAAAAATCATACTAAATTGCATACTAGATATGAAATACATTTTCATATACAAGAAAAAAAAGTATTATTTCTTGAGCGGGAGAAATATGAGCTTCACAAGAAGCACCACTGACTTCAATCACCTGTTCAATGAGCTTGCACTGTTACACATTGTGATGGGTCACTGTTTGCAACCCTAGTACATACACAGTGTAAAAAAGACCTAGTTCATATAGCTCTCTGCTGGAAATCATCAGTTATTACTGCAGAATAAAGCAAATTCATCCACTTGATCTGGATACGCAAGAACAGATGTTTCCTAATTAGAATCTAACAGAAACCCATCAGCATTATGTATCTGTTAGGTTTGCAACAGAAGACAAATCCCTCTTTGATATCTCTAAATATTGTCATCCAATATTAGCAATTAGAGCATGAAAAATTTTCATAAGACTTGAAGGTAAAAATAAAATACTTCTGTTTAATAAAGGTAATAGAATTAGAAAGTTTTATGATTTCTCAGTCAGTGTTTCATTTAGACCGTATAGACCTACAATAAACATTAGAAAGAATGTTTTCTTAGTAAACAAATGAAATATTACAATATATGAAATATAAAACCAACAAGAACTCTTCAGCATGCATCACCAAGGGGAAATACCTTTTTTTGTTCTGCTGTTGGTTGGGACTTTTGTAGATCTTTTTTTAAACTATCCTGGAAAAATTGTTTGTTTTAGGAATCAAAAACTTATGCATCATGAACTGAGCGCTGATGATACTGTGGAAACATAAGTGTTCACCTGTGAATTGAAGGAACATCCTCTGTGTACATAGGTGCCTGAGAGGCAGGTGAAGTACCTGTTTGTGCTACTAGGGGTGTGCATTAATCACTTTAATGTCTGTTTTTCTTCCTTTCTCTGTGTTACATTCATTGGACTCACGCTTCTGAAAACCATTTGATTTAACGTGTCTTTCGACACCTGTGCATAATGGAATGCAATCCAAGGGACACAGAGTTATTTTAGTGTGATTTGGCCAGACTGCATATTAAACCAACACATAACCATCTTCCTGCTGCTTCTTCTTTCCTCGAAGCCCATGTCCTGGAAATCACCATTGTTATGTGCCTCCGGACAAATCCTTAATGTCTGCCCAAGGTGTGGTTATGGTCTTGAAGGTAAAATCTATGTTGAATAATGGTGGGTATGATCTGAAATAATAAGTATGTCCAAACTGACTCTAGTATTGTATATACCTGACAGACTAGCAATCCATAATGAATTTAAGGTACAACAGACATTTTAAGATTAATCACAGTCAGATTAAATAACCCGCTCTTCAGTTGATGATGTGATATGCATTGATACTTTTGGCATATCTACAGACTAAAATATTAAATTAAACATTTTCTTACCAAAATAACAATATTTATACTTCAGAAAGCAACACTGTAAGACTAATACATCCATATGTCTATTTTGTCTATCTTTTAGGAGGCAATATGAGAACAATAATGCCATTTCAATGAAAAATTATTGTAAGAATAAAAAGCACATTCTTAAGGGTATTTAAGAATGAAATTTCATAGAGTCATAGAATGGTTAAGGTTGGAAAAGACCTTTAAGATCATCAAGTCCAACTGTCAACCCAGTACCACCACTAAACCATGTTCCTAAATGCCACATTTACATGCTTTCTGAACACTTTCAGGGACAGCGACTGCATCACTTCTCTGGGTAGCCTGATCCACTGCCCAGCTACCCCTTCCATGAAGAAATGTTTCCCAATATCTAATCCAAACTTCCTCCATGGAAACCTGAGGCCACTTCCTCTGTTATTTTTAAATTTTTTTAGAGATCTTTACATGCAATATATAAATTAACTTCATATTTTATAATTAAAATGTTACCTAAGTCAACATTACGTAGATGAATTCAAAGTAACAAACACCTTCAAGCAAGTATCTCAACCTTTCTCTCAGTCTGCTTTATAGTCCATCTCTTTAAGGTCAGGTTTTAAGATGTCCTAATTCTGAGTACTTGGTAATTTCCTCATTAATTTGTCTCTTCAGTTTGTTTAAGATGACAAAAAATGAAGGCTGTCCAAAGGAAGATAAGACTTTTCCAAGCAATATGACATTCACAGTAAATACTCTATTCCTGTATGCCACCCAAAAATCTAGGGATCAGATATCAGTAGCAATCAAAGGCCACTAAATGTCCTGTATCCGCTAAACTCAAGCAGTTGCCACCATTTGTCCAGTTTTCCATTTAAAAGGCTGCACTGCAGTGACTCACTCTTGAGGTGAAACTTTAGGATTACAAAAAAGCTGCATATGGAAAAAGTGCTTCCCTCTCAGCCAGAGTGGAGAAGTGAAAAACAGCATTATTTACCAGTGCTGCTCTGCAACTCTCTTTTCTCCACTGAAAATACAGCCACTATTGTGAACTCTAGCTAGAAGGGAAAGGCACATACTGTCAACCTCTCTGTGGTGTGATGTTCACTGAGCAAGGTGACTTTAGTCTTATCTGTATCAACCCCCTTTTATCCATGCCCAGACGCCAGTACAGGTTTTCAGTATCACAGACTCATGCAAAAGCTATTAACTTCCCTTCCAAGCACACTGGTGAGGCACTGGTGCCACTTTAGCAGAGTTCACAGTGGGTTTCTGGTTGCAGTTGTGTTGCAGGAGCATGTTGTGGTGCAGGTGTACCTGCACCCTCATTGCAACCTCCTTCTTGTCACTAATGGTCCCTGCACCATGTCCATTGGCAAAACTGCACATGACAGTTCCCCGTCCTCATTCTGTCAAAGAAGTCTGGGTAAGTCCAAGTGTGTTCAAGAGGGAGGTTGATTCTTGGTTTTGGTTGGGTTTTTTGTCTTTCCACAAAGTTCATTTGAGAGCAGCAGGTTGCAGAAGGGAATGTGTGTGATGATGCCAGCAAATCTGATAGGGCAATAATCTCAAGTGGGAAAGTGGTGAGAATTTGCTTAGGGAGATTGTGTTTTGTGTTCTCAAACAAAGCTTTAGACACCTTAGTATGATGTACCAGATTCTGACTTTACTAGCTATGCTACTTGCAGATTGATATGCTTATTTCTGTCAACCTTTCTTCTCAATCATTCCCTCAAAACCTCCCAGTAGTATAGTGATGTATAATTGTCCTGCATTATAGTTTAGATTTCGTAACAATTTTAGGAAGAATTAAGCTTCTGAGTCCCTCTAATAATAACTCCTTTTTTTTTCTTTTTTTTTGCCTGCCAATTACAAATTGTCCCCAACCAGTTCATCTACTTCTTTCCTTACACAAAAAAACCAAACCAGAAAATAAAGCTGAGTAACTGTATAATTTTAGCTAACTTGTTGTGATAGCTAACTTTCTTATTATTTCATATTCAAAAGCTTGTTTGTAGAACATTATGTAGTGAAAGTAATGATGTTTAATATGAGGGATCTCATGTTCTGTGCTCTTAGTGTTTGCAAAAGAATGCAAGGCTAAGAAAGGATGGCTGGCCAGATGTTGAAAGTGAATTCTGGCTCTCTGGGATTCTTGAAAGCTTTATGATTTGAGGGAGCACACTCTTTAAAATGTGCTCAAGCATTACGGAGGCTTAAATCTTCTTTTCCCCTAGTACTACTTCTTTTCACTAACTCCTTCACTAACTTCCATGTCTATAATTTGGCCTCAGGCATCTAAAGATGGATGAACTCATCTTGGAAATAAACAAGAAGTGAGAGAGAGAAAAATGTATGTGAAGATGTTTTACATTCCCTAAAGCCCTGGTATTCAGCCCTCAAATTCCTTGCTTGTTTGAGGAGGTAATGGTATTAAAACCTGAGAAGAATTATAAACTAAACCTAGGCTTTTAGTGCTGTCACTTCTTCACTGCATTCCCTACTGTTTATGTTTGAAATATGCCTTAACTTCTTGAACTGGATACTGAAATGACATCAGAGGCATAGGAGATCAAGCCGGAGTACACAGCTGCTGTGAGAGGTTTTTTTTCCAGCTTGGATTTTGATGTGAAAGAATTTTTTAGGATTTTTTTTAATGTTTTTGACATGCAGTTCTGATACCTCTAGTGCAGACAGCCTGAACAGCCTGAATCAATTTGATGGTCAAGCCACAGAAGACATCACCCACTCACTCATGGTCCTCAAAGCAGAAAGGAGGGCACTTCAGTAAGAATGGAAAAGCTTTCTTGATGTGTGAAGTATGTCAGTTTTCTGTGCAAAATGAGAACTGAGGCTTCACAAGGTAAATCAGTTCAAGAAATAACAAAGAGCTCTTATTCACTTTAGAGTGAAAAGAAAAAGCAAGCAATCTTTTTAAAGCATAACGTTTATTCAAGTGAAGTGATTAGTAGCTAATCACATACTTAATTTTAAAAGATTGAAATGCAAATAATTGCATAATGTTACTTGAATTGTTTTTAAATATATTAATCAAAATTCCTGTCTTGGATTTGAGTGTTAGCTGATACTTCACTCATACCCACATGCATTTCTATTTTAATAGTCATTCATGCTCCCTCTGAACAATCTTGAGAAGTCTCTGACTGGAAAGATTGCATGTGCTAGTGAAAAAAAAAAAAAAGCACAAAAGACAAGTTGTGTCTTTTGACTAGCTGTCCTTAACAGACTCCTGTAACAAAAAGGAGAATTTAGTCTTCCAAAATCCAATGAGCATACATGACAACTGAAAGAGGGTGATGTGTTTGATACGGCAATTTCTCCTGCCTTTATTCACTATGCAGAGGAAAAATTGGACAGGAAGTTTGCATAGGTTCTTTATGTTCAGGAAAGCATCTGAAAAGAAACCTGTGTAACCTCATCTGTGCTTCATCATGAATTGAACTGACATGATTCCTTCAGAACTCACCCTCTGCTAAGACCATTATTTAGTAGTGGCTCAATAAGTCACCCTCTGGAAGAGTGGCCCCACTGACTATGTAATATCCTGACAGAGTCCGTGTTTTGTTGGGAAAGTTACACAGAGTTCTTTCAAATTCCCTTTTAAGCTATTACAATTACCTCACTTTAGATTTGGAGTAACTTCACATAACGCCAGTCTTACAACAAAGGTAAATTTTGTGCTCTGTGTATGGCTAAGGTATATCTACAGAGCGTTGAAAAAACAAGACTTTCAGGTCTGGAGGAACTACAGGTTATTTCCACTCCTATGAGAACTTTCAGTTCCTACTTGAGGTTAGTCCTTGAGAGAAACTAGTTTAAGAATCTGTACTGATGCTGCTAAAGTACTCAGTTGTGGTTTTTTGAAGTAGTCAATGATTTCGTATTTTAAGATAGATATGCATTTGTAATAAAGAGTTGTTCTGATCTGATGTTAGTTTTCCTGACAACTTACAGACATGCTTACAAAAATGGTATTTGAGATGTGTTATTTTACTGGCATGAGAGGCAAATGCACTATAAATACAGCTTCAAGTAAAATGTAGCATATTAAAGATATATTCACTTAATTTACTTGCTAAATGTCCACTCAGACTATAAAAAAAAGGATGCTTGAAAGCCTCTGCATTATTTGAATTTTTATTTGGATTTAGTGACAATGACTTTCTGTTGTCAGTGGCATTCCTTTTCATTTATTTTATTGTTTAGTTTTGTTTGTGTTTTTTGTTTCCCCTTAACTGACCTGCATTCAAAAGTTAAATTTATTTTGTTGTTTTTTTTAAGAATGTTGCTAAAAAGAATATTTATTTAATAATATAAGCAATATTTACCTGTCAGGCATAGACAGTCATGCAAAAGGCAAGCCAGAAATAGCTCCTGTAAAAAAGCTGGAAAGCACTGGGCTTAAATAATAATAACAATAATAGAGTTTTTGCATTCCTCAACATTTTTGAAAGGGGAGGAAACCTCTACTAGATCTTCCTCTTGCAACAATTAGGAGGAAATTTCTTTAGGTGAACCCTAGAGACATGTTTGCTCATGAGTGGGTTGAATATCAAGTGCATTCATATACAATAGCATAACATATTAGTGATATTTAGAACTAGAGGAAAATAATGTGCTTTTCATGAAATTACCACTTTAATTTTTCACAGGACAAAATATACTAAGATGGACATGGAGTCAAGATGTTTAACCCTGCAAAAAAACATATCTCCAATACTGGTGGACTCAGCCTCACGAATCATAAAAATCCCTGTATATTTCTTTCCACTTATCTTCAAAACAGTGTTCAACACCTCAAAAATATCTTAACAGAGACTCACTTTTCTGCTGAAATGTTGATGTGTGAAGAGAAGGCTTTGCTAAGGTGTTTTAATAACTACATTTTTTAAAAATAACAAGTTTGAATAATTTTGCATAAAAAAAAATTAGGGAATGAACTAATACTGCTCGAAGCAACAGAACACCTCAGCTTAGAACATAAGCTCTCTGATACCCTTAACATTAGCTCCAGCATTTATCTAAAACAGCTCTGCCTGTTTTGATGGGCCTTTGGAACTGTTTTGAACCTGCTGTTCAGGAGCCAGAGGGCACCTAAGGAGAATTTAAGAAAAAGTAAATGTAACATAGCAACTTGGATTGCATGCAACAAAAAATCCAAACCAAACCAAACAAAACAAAAAAACCCCAACAAAAATTATTAAAACTTTTGCTGTTCTGCAGATCATATATTAACAAAACACCCAACAGCCTCCAAAGACTGTGGCATAGAATAATCAAAACTTTTGATGAATATGGAGCAAGGTTCAGCTTGTTATGATCAAAAAACCATCATATTATCTAAAACATGTAGCTTTTTGTTATTTTTGGAACTGTTGGTCCCCTAATGTTTCATAGCAGAAGCCTTAGTATAAGTGCTATAAATAAAATTATAAATCATATCTGTGTGGGTTTTTTTTTTTTAATTTCAA
This sequence comes from Cephalopterus ornatus, assembly GCA_013396775.1. Lineage (NCBI taxonomy): Eukaryota > Metazoa > Chordata > Aves > Passeriformes > Cotingidae > Cephalopterus > Cephalopterus ornatus. Next base: position 17,689 of record VZRE01011073.1, on the reverse strand, counting down.
AGGAAAAGTTGTTAACTTTGTTAGGTATATATTCATGTGCAATTATATATCACATACAGGCATAAAGAATCAATAAGAAGAAGACTCAGAGAATCCTTTTGGTATTTTTGGCTTTCATTAGTAAAAAACCTTTCAACTCTTCTGTTATCTATATCGATGCTTTAAACAAATATATGACAGCTTGAAAGAATTGCATGTATTAGCATGAAGTACACTAAAGTGCACCAACTTTCCAGTTACTACATCTAGTCTCTTTCTATGTTTCTTGCTCAGAGTCTGCGTGTATACAAATATAATAAGATAATCTGGTTCCTGGTGCAGGGTGAGTTCTCTGCAAAATTGCCAGCCTTTATTGACAAATAAACCCGATTCACGTCTTAATTTTTTTTCTTGATAAATGAGCTTGAGTGGCAATGTCTTTATTGCTGCAGGATGGACAGTAGAGATCTTTTGACCCCTAAAAAATTTTCCAACAGCGTATGCAATAATAATGAGAGAAGAGCTGATATTCACTGGTTGAAAGCTGAACTTGTGCCAACAATGTTGTGTTGTTGCAGAAAAGAAACTCACATGTGTAGACATGAAATCTGGCAGTAAGACCCATGGAAAAGCCCTGTAGCTTTGGTAGGACTGATAGGACTCAGTAAGAATACTGTGTCCAAGTTTGGGTAGCACTTCTCAAGACAGGTGTTGACAAAGTGAGAAAGACCAGGGGAGAGACAGAAGGAAAAATAAAAACTGTTGGAGGGACAGAATGGGGGGAAAAAAGCCATTACGAAATACTACAAAAGAAAATTGAAAGAGAAGACAAGATAAAGCTCTCTAGTTACACTAAAGTTCTTGCAAAAATCAAGTAAATAAGTTATTCTATTGATAGAAGAAGTGACTTAATCACTGGTTTAGACAACGGCAAGCACAGAAAAACCTGGATATTGGGGAGGTCTTTATTTAGGAACTATTTAACTATAATTTCATTTTTATTTGTTAAATAATTTTTATCTAGAAAAACTCTAATTATATGCAGGAAAAGCTAAAGCTTTCTTAACATTAAAAAAATCCCAATCAGACTGTTATTACTCAGGCAGGCTGATGACCCTCTTGTCGTGGATGGAGTGTGCCAGGAAAGGTCATGCAGGAGCAGTATCATACAGGACTGATTCTGTATTATGGCAGAGGAGAATGGTAGCTGAGTTCCTGAAATCCTCTCTTAACCTTGCTCACTGTGACCCTCTGAATCTCTGTCTTGGTAAGAAAAGAGTAGGCAGGAATTGAACCTCAATAGTGTTAGATCTGATCAGAGGAAAACTTGGGGTGTCACAGACAATTTTGCTAGCATATAGCAATGAAGAAATCAGAAGAAGGAGAAGGAATTGCTAAGTAGCTCTAGCCCTGAATTTGGGAAAAATATGCTGTTTATATGGCGGTTACATATATGGCAGTTACTTTTATGAGTAAAGACGTTGCCTGTACTACAGGGCTCATTCTTAAAATATTGTGGAGCCAGAATTTGCAAGAGCATGATCTGGCAGTGACCTTTGGCAAGCTGTGTGAAGCAGAGGGGCTGTGCCCAGGCAGTGGGGCTGCCCTTTGCTCCAAGGGATGGTGGGAGAAGCTGTGTGAAGGGGACAGTGTAGCTTGCTAGTGTTGCCACTCCTCATGTGAAAAAACCAGATTTTTGAGAACTGGGAAAGAGTGAAGTGTATCATCAGACCGACAGCTACTGACCTCTCAACTTTCAAAGAGAAAGCAGGCTCTCAGAGGGGAGGAGAGACCTCTGATAGCCTTTTCCTAGTCTGAGGCAGAGAAGTTGTGTTTACTCGAGTCCTGCTTCTTCCCTTTGCAGCCAAGAAGTGCAACATTTTGTCTGTGTTCATATACAGGACAGTGAAGTCTCATCTGGGTTTCCTAAATTGAGCACTAGGTGTTCGCACTATCCTGCATGTTGTTGGATAAAATTAAGTCCAGATTTTTAAAATTCTTTCATGTTAGGGAGCAAGAGCAATTTCCACCAAACAATTAGTCTCCTTTAAAATGAAGGATAATGCCATAAAATTATATATTGTAAGGAGTGACTTTATGTATAAATAAAATTTTCAGACTTTGTAAACAAACCACAAAGTAAGAGACATCTCTGTCTACTCATTTGAAGACAAAATTATGACAGAAGGGAGACAGTCACTTAGGGCTTCCTTTTTGTTGTGTTGACCCTTACATTTTGAATGGATAATTATGTTTATAAATATGTGCATATTCAACAGTATTATGCCACAGGATTTACACACTTGCAATTCATCTGAATATTTTTTTGAAGTCTCTTTAGTCACTTTAACTCAATCCTGTCCAAAGAACATGTGAATTGAGGATAGCTGTGTGAAAATTGACACCTTCAATAAAAAGTTCATGAGTTCAATGACTGGAAGGAGGACTGGAGTTCACAGAGTGGTTCAGCAACTACTTAATAATTTGCCCTCAAGGGGCAAGGTAAAAGTGAAGGAGTTTGAGATAATACGTCCTTATATGTTACCTATAAATGTTTTGAAGCAATTTAATATGTTATAATTATCTAGAAATTGGAAGCTGAAGTAAAGAACATGAAGTGTTATGCAATAGTGTGTGGCTTAAAAAGGTTTCTAGATTAGTTTTTCTCTCATTTTTGGATAAATAAATATATTTAATTTATTAAGTGTATTACATGTGACTACTTTACAACTGTTTAATAGTTAGAGCAGAGCAGGGGTCAGATTTCCTAAAAAGCTCAAGGGTAGTTATGGTACTATCTGTGAATTTAATTTTGGGGTTTTTTTATTCACTTGACATAGTTTTAAATTGCTTCTTCATCTAATTTAGAGATGTGTGATGCATCTTGGGGGAAAATCATCATGATATTGTTGTACCTTTCTTCTTAATAAATTTTATAATCCTTGCCAAAAGATGTTTATGCTGTAATAAAATCATTCCTTGTATAAGTTGATAGGACCTGCTGAATTTCTTTTGATAGCTCAGTAACAGTTTCAAAACCAACACATGAGTGAAGGATTAATTCTCCAAAAACCTATTTGGAAAAAGGTGTTTCTTCAACTGGAAGTTAAGCCCCACATATTAAAAAATTTTAATGGTACAATAATATGCTTCTCCTTTCTGATTCTTAGGAACTTTTCTAATTTTAGTATTTAGTGGTCTGATTTTAATTTTTTTCAGGACTAAGTATTTAGTTAGTTGTATGTTTGGCCTGACCCTTGCCACTGGCTATGTCATGTCTTCAATAGTTCCCACTTAACTCTGTAAAATCCCGTGAGTTTATTTATGCAGAAAGTTAGGGCACTTTAGTTTTTAGTTTATCAAACTTTAAGCATGGCTTTAATCTCTTACCATCGGTCAAAAACAAAAGGGAAACTATGTAAGAAAATGCGTACCTTGTTCTAGAGTCTGTTATTTTGCCCCTGTAAATTTAGTGTGATGGTGTGGTAGTTACACACAAATCAAAGGATGAAAACATATAAAACTATGTATAAAATAACAGCTTGACATTTTGCCTTTTTCCTTTGTTTCTCATTTCCTAATGTTACATTTCTGAAAGTCACTAGCTGTAGTGCTAACTTGACGAGTGAGCTGATAAGACTCATATAGCGGAAACATACTCATTAAGATCCCTTTTTGTTGTTGACGACTTGTTTTTGAAATCCAAGTAGTTTTGGTTATTTGTTGTTTTGACGGGGTTTTTTTCTTGGGGGTGGGTTCCTTTTTTTTTGGTGGGATAGAGTGTGAAATGTAGAAAGGATGTGATTTTCACCGAATCACAGAATATGCTGAGTTGGAGGGGACCCACAAGGATCATGGAGTCCAACTCCCTAGCCCTGCATCCATTCCCAAGAGTCACAATATGTGCCTGACAGTATCATCCAAACACTTCAACTCTGTCAGGCTTGGTGCTGTGACCACTTTCCTGGGGAGCCTGTTTCAGTGCCCAACTACCCTCTGGGTGAAGAACCTCTTTCTAATATCTAACCTAAATCTCCTCTGAAACAGTTTCAGGCCATCCCTTCAGGTCCTGTCATTGGTCACCACAGACAAGAGCTCAGTGCTTGTCGCTCCTCTTCCTCTCACAAGGAAGTTGTAGACTGCAATGAGGTCTCCCCTCAGTCTCCTCTTCTCCTGACTGAACAAACTAAGTGACCTCAGCTGCTTCTCATACTGCTTCCCCTCAAGGCCCTTCATGATCTTTCTTGCCCTCGTTTGGACACTCTCTAATAGCTTTATTTCTTTCTCATATTGTGGTGCCCAAAACTGCACACAATATTCAAGGTGAGGTTACACCAATGCAGAGCAGAGCAGGACAATCATGTCCCTCAGCCAGCTGGCGATGCTTTGCCTGATGCCCCCCAGGACATGGTTGACCACTAAAGAAGGAAGGACTAATAGTGACTGAAGTTGATTAAAGGATTCCTTCAAGCTAAAGATTCTAGACTTCATACTGGAAGTTTTGTTGTTGTGTTTAACATGTATGAATCTACAAACCAGATTGACATCTTATGTTTGAATAAGCTTTAGGACTCAATTTGTTACTCAGAATTTCACATATAATTTTGTTTCCTAGAACTGGAAGAAAACTAGGCAAATGAAGAATTACAGATGTTACTGAAGCTAATACATACAGGCTTACTAGATCTGTCCTTGTCCAGATCTAAGCATGTGACTTTTATTATGCTTTTGTTAAATTTTTACTTTTTGTTTTGCTAGCGTTAGAAATAATAAAGGGAATTTTATTTTTAGTGGTTGTAGTTTATGAATTCTCAGTTCATCAATACACTGTATTTCATAACAAAAATCTATAATATAATTTAATGTAGATGAAACAGCACTCAGTAAGTGGCTGGAATAGAGCATCGGTGGCTGGAATAGAGCATTTGAAATTCCCACAGGCTAGTAGCAACTCTGAAATCAGTATGCTTGGCAGTGAAGTTGATGACCTTATATGAAGTGTTGTGTTTTAAACAGCACTAGACTGTGCTTCTAAGTCTTTTACGTGTGCCTACAGCTGAGACTGCCTCTGTAGGTATGCTGCAGTCACCACCTGCTTTGCCAAACAGAGCCCATGGCTCACACAGCAGCAGCTGGAAATGCTGCATGCAGCTGAATTGCCAGAGAGTTCTGGAAAATACATCCTGATTTATGTTTGCTGGATGCAGCCTTTTTTCTGTGACAGACAAAATAGAAATAGCTGTGGGTTTTATTATTAAGATTCACACAAATCCTTTTGTCTAGATTTCTTCCTTCTTTGCTGCCAGCAGAGAGCCTTATTTTTCATAAGGTTAACATACTCTAAAGCAGAAGGACCAAAAATTTGTCCTTTTTTGCAAGTATACTTTTTCATGTGCTAAACATAGCATTAATATTATTTCAAGAAAACCAAACATGAAAGTTGATCATCCCTGTCAGTATTTGCACAATTCAGTTGTTATTTGAGTTACCTATGCATAACGAAGAGATTGTCAGGTGAAGGACATGAACTAGAACTGCAGGTGGTAGACCCATATGCTATTAACATGACCAGAGCTCTTATAGTTTCAAGTCATAAATTTCTCTGTTATTCCATTGCAAAGGTATTTATTTTGAATGTTTGAGAATTGATTGCTGGGAAGACCGTAAAGCCCTATGTGCAGTAAGGTATGCTTTCTACAGTTTCTATATTTAGCATCTATATTGTGCATTCTGGGGAAAACCCTGAGAAGAGGTTTGATTTTATAGTTTCAACTTCTAGTTTAAGAAATTTTTCATTTGTGAAGAAAATGCATGGTCCTGGGAAGATAAAAATGTCACTGCACACTGGATGTGGCAGACTCCACCAATAGAGATCTTGCTGCTTGTTAATGTAATGGCAGGTGCATCTCATTAGATTATTTCAGGCCAGGTCATGTGAAAGAACTATAGAAGGCATGTGTGAATGATACTGCTTGAACCAGAGCTAACCTGACGAAAAACTGTATTTATTTCTAGGTATATGGACGTCTATTATGGTAAAAGCTAAAAATACTGTGTGGTGGTCTTTGAATTGGATGTAGCAGTGTAATTGCCACTGCAAAAGCAGAGTAAACAAGAAAACAATCAGTACATCTAGTAAACACTTGGTCCCTGTTCTTCTCTGTAGTCAAAGCAATGATTCCAATTTGATCTCTTCAGCTATAGCTAATGACAAGAATACAAACTCTTCAGAATTTGGAACACACTGGCTTGTTTCAACAAATTATTTGGCTCACAACACTTTCAAGAGACTATTTCTTAGCACCAATAAAAGTACAAAATCTTATGCTGTGCAATTCTGAGAGGACCTAGAAAGTCCTGTTCAACCTCTCTCTAACTGTGTCTGTCTGTAGTGTGAAAAATGTTACCTTTGTCTTTTAAATTATTTTTTCCAATCATTTTTATGGTTTCTTATGTATAAAGACATCTGCCGGTTTTGAGGTTGTTTTTCTGTGGAAAATTTTCCATTCTTTTTCACCTGTATGGGGACCCAAGTCTCTGGATTTAAAGAATTGGCAAATATGATGTCCTATAATGTAACAATTTATAAAAATAGGTATTTCTAATTGTCATTAGGAAGAATACCATGTTTGATCTTTCACACACATGTAGGTCCAGGAGAGCTTAATAAAACATTTTTGATTGATAGCCATCCATCATCAAACAATGAAGAAATGGTACTGGATCTGTGAGGAATGTGAGTTTAAAGAGAGACATCTGAAAGGTGCATGTCAATGAGTGTTGCTTTCCTGATAAATGCAGGTAATAGATTTTGTAACTCAAGAGTTGCTCCTATGGTGATATGCAACTTTACAGATTGAAATCTCCTAATTATTTTATATATATATATATTTAATGATAAGGGCATAAACTTTCACAGACTTGTCTACACTCCCTTCATCTTAGAGAGCCCTTTAAGTGAGAGGACAGCAATGTATGATAAAAATGTATTCTATTAAAGTCGAAAAAAGAAACTGGACTGAAAATGAAGGTTCATGCTCTCTGTTCAATAGAGCACTGAGTAGTATTTACATCCTGTATATTAGTTTTAAAAAGCAGTGTACTTCAAAACAGCACATGTAAATGTTGGTGACCTCTGATTTGTAATTCAACGTAGTCCCTCTCATTTTCAGCTGAAGCTCACTTGATTTAAATCTCTTTAAATTGAATATGAAAAGCTCCAGTTAGGCATATGGGTAGGGAAATAAGGCTCAACACTTGTCAGGAACATAAAACATCTACATGCCATACGTTGTTATCTAAAAGTATAATTTAATAAAAACTAAGACTAAAATTGTAATACTGGCTGATTTAAAACTTAATGTAATTACTAGGAAATGTATTTACATACTTTTTGTTTTTTTCTGAATAAATTCTTTAATGACAAAAGGAAAACATCCCATTAAGAAAAAGATAAAACAAATATTATTTGAAAGAAACTGTCTAGCAGAGCAGTTCTAAAGTTAGTTAAAAGTCATTTCCACTTAACTAGAGAGAGAGAACTGGCAGCAAGTATGAAAATATCTTTTCTTTCTTTAAATTTCTGCTCCAGAACTGACAACCCTGAGAGGAAATACAAAGATTGATGGTGAATTACTAGATTATGGAGTCTTCATACTTAAAGTGTTCAGCACATTTACTCAAATTTTGACAGTAGGGGAATGGGGAAACATTCAAAAGTGAGCTTTTTTGTATGCTTAGATGCTGTGAAATACCTTCTTAGTAACCTTTTACCCTTTTAGATACCTTTGTTGANCTTTTGACGCAGCTCGGTGGAGAGAAGGGTTGGCCCACTCGGGGGGCAGAGCATGAGATGGTAGAGTGGCTAGCTGTCGAGCTGCGCCACTAGCTCTGGGTTCCGGAAGCTATGACGCAGTGAGAAAGAATCACACGTACGCACAGTCTCAGGAACCAGTGAGGAGTGAGCTTTACTAACAAGCAGGCAGCCCCTTTTATAGGGTCTGCCTGGAACTCTCTGGAAATTAGGTGGGGTCTGACATATATGGGTATAAGGGGTGGAATAGAAGCCACATAAGGCAACAAGGGGAGGAACAAGGGTGGAGTTTGTTACAGATATGGGAATAGGAGGGGACATAACCATATATGGAATGTAATATTTTAACACACGGATTTTTCAATTTTTGGGTCATTAAACATTGTTAAGGTTATTTTTAAATCTCTCGTATAGTTCTTGGTCTCTGTTTCCATAACGGTCTTCCTCAACCTTTTACCCTTTTAGATACCTTTGTTGAACTCAGTTCTTCAAGAAACTTAATAGATACCTGCATAATATAACAAGATAGCATGGACACAAATGTGGACCTCTTTACAATAGCAGCAACATGAACAACAAAAAGCACTCCACCACCAAACTAAGAATGCCAAGTTAAGTGTTTCTAAAGTTCTCTTCAGAGAAGCCTCTTGAAATTAGTACATAAGCTCAAACTGAAGTTTCGCTACTCAAGTGAAGCTCTTGGAATTTTATTCTGATTTGAAAATATAATCAAAAACACCTAATACTTGAACAGACACTGAAATTCTTGTTCTCTTTTAGACAATGGGAAATTGTAAAGAATCATATATATTCTTTATTTTACATATATGTAAGTATTTTATGTTAATTTGTATACCCTATTTATTCCTGCTTTAAAATTTGTATATGGGTAAAGTTAAGAAAGAACTTTCTTTAATGCAAATGATATTTCTTTACTGAAATCATTCTTCACTGTCTGATATGACAAAAATTGCTAATGATACACAGCATTACTCTGGTTTTGCCTGACTGAGATCCTCAGATTTAAGTGTTCAGATGTTCCTAGGATTCTGAACATTTTATAACCTAACTTAATGTTTTGAGTATGGTAAAGCTGATAATTATTCAACATGAGGCTGACAGTTTCATTTTGGGCCTGGTTTTAGCTTTCCTTACTAATGACATGTCATTAACTGATGAGGAAAAAACTACTGTCACAACAACTATGATGTGCTTAAACTGCATGTGTTCTACACTTGACAAACCAGCTAGACAAATTAATATAAAGTTAAATAGAATAGAATAGAAAATCTCAGAGGTTTTTGATGGTCACATAATAAATTCCCCAAGTACTAGCAGCAGTTTGATTAGTGAGGTGGGTAGACCCACAGACCCACAGACCCACATTCATGGCTGTGTGGTTTTGAATACAGTCCTCTGCCCCAGCTTCGGGCTTTCCTCCTCTGTCTCTCACTGTTCCACACCAAGGTTTAGATAATGGAGGAGGGGGAGAATAAACAGTTCTGATGAAATTGTAAGGGTGTTTCAGCATTTCACAGGTCTAAGACCATCTAGAAAACACACCATATCTTGGAAGAACACTTTTTTTACCCCACTATCCCTCACCAATCTCGAGTTTATCACAATGTCTACTACTGTGTTTTGCTAGTGTTTTTAAAAGTCTTTCCAAGAAAAGGTTTTTACCTCACTCCATCCTCTGGAATCTATACTGTATCTGAATGTGTGTGTTGCTTATGATGATAAAGATGATCCCTTTTTCAGTTTCATTCTTAGATTTTTGCCTTCACCCTTTTAAATACAAAAAGTATATTTTTAACCTCCTTGTTTCGTACAAGTTTAACTCGCATAATCTTTCCATGTTAATTCTCACTCTCCTGTCTTTTTCCGAGCACTTGAAATAACCTGTAACAGCTCTCCATTTTGTCTTCACCTTGTGCTGAGAATGACACAAGCTATAGGGAGTAGAAATGTTGCATCCCACCTTTATCTTATGATAGCTCTCTACAGAAGATCATGTTGACCTTACTCATCACAGGCTCAGATAGCTTTATACTGCCAGCCTGCATTGGTCGTGGATCATGTCATGGCAGAAATGGAGATATTCACGAGGTTTTATATGCTTTTGAAGAGGACAGTGATAGAAACACTATTTGACAATGTTAAATTTTAAGCCAGCCTGTTTTGAGTTTCTTGGTATGGGCAAATGACTTGTACCATATTTA
>VZRE01011072.1:0-109508 GCA_013396775.1 Cephalopterus ornatus | reverse complement strand
CCCAGACCAGCTGGGGCCCCCCACAGGAGTTAAATAACTAAAAAAGAACTTGATGAATATGATAAAACCTACATCTCCAAGGCACCAAAATTTTCTTTCATTTCACTGTAACATAATGAGAAGTCTTAGATAAACACAGAGTAAACAAAAATTGGAAATTATTACCTTTTTCATTGCAAAGCATTTTTATTTAAATACTACTACAGAAAACAAGAAAGACAAAATTAAACAGTCAAAAAAAATCTGAAAAAAATTATTGGTAATATCACAGAACAGCGTTGATTGAACTAAAAGTGAATGTCACTGCTGTTGGTTTTTTTATTTCTGTTTCAAACTTCTATTGTGGTCTGAATCACCTCAGTTTCAAGTCCAGCAGAATATAATTCAGCTTTCTCTGGAGATCTAAAAAAGAGTAGTTACAGAGTTATTCCTGTGGAAATGCATAACTATTTATTTATTTATTTATGTTTTAATTCCTGTGAGATTTGCACAGACCCTTGATCTCTCTGCCTTTTTTCTTTTTTAATATTGTCTTGCAGCTTGAGATATAACTGGAGGTTTCTATCTTTATTAATATACCACTGTGCAAAAGGGAAAAGAGGAAAAGATAACTTCTTGCATGCTTATTCATGCAACTCTGACAAAGAATCAGATGGAAAAGTGAGTGTTCAGCAAAGTATTTGTAAACAAAGGATGACATAGACAAAACTAGCACAGTTTCACCTAGTAAACCCTGTTAGTTCCTACTACGTTAAAATACAGGTGAAAGAGGCTGTAGGACACACCTCATTGCCTAACATTTGCCAGAAATACCATCTGTAATATTCAGGGCTCAAATAGCATCCAGCTGAAAAACGCTTCCGAAAATAGCAGATTATATCTCCATATACAACTGGTAAACAGCTCCATGCAGCTAAACTGCAAACTTGACAGAAGCTGACATCCTTCACTGTGGTTCACTCCCTTTCATGACGATAAATATGGGAGTACTTCTTCCTGGCTAACTGTGCTGACAAGGAGCAACCAGGCTGGTGAAGGGACTCGAGCACAAGTCCTATGAGGAGAGGCTGAGGAAGCTGGGGTTGTTTAGCCTGGAGAAGAGGAGGCTCAGGGTAGATCTCATCACTCTCTACAACTCCCTGAAAGGAGGTTGGAGCCAGGTGGGCATCAGTCTCTCCTCCCAGGCAACCAGCAGTAGGACACGAGGACATGGTCTTAAGCTATGCAAGGGGAGGTTTAGGTTGGATATTAGGAAGACATNAGAAGCTGACATCCTTCACTGTGGTTCACTCCCTTTCATGACGATAAATATGGGAGTACTTCTTCCTGGCTAACTGTGCTGACAAGGAGCAACCAGGCTGGTGAAGGGACTCGAGCACAAGTCCTATGAGGAGAGGCTGAGGAAGCTGGGGTTGTTTAGCCTGGAGAAGAGGAGGCTCAGGGTAGATCTCATCACTCTCTACAACTCCCTGAAAGGAGGTTGGAGCCAGGTGGGCATCAGTCTCTCCTCCCAGGCAACCAGCAGTAGGACACGAGGACATGGTCTTAAGCTATGCAAGGGGAGGTTTAGGTTGGATATTAGGAAGACATTTTTTACAGAGAGAATGATCAGACATTGGAATGGGCTGCCCAGGGAGGTGGTGGATTGACTCTCCCTGGAGGTTTTTAAGATGAGACTGGATGTGGCACTTAGTGCTGTGGTCCAGTGACCATGGCAGTGTTGGATCAAGGGTTGGACTTGATGATCTCAGAGGTCTTTTCCAACCCAGCTGATTCTACGATTGGTCTGGGAACTGTATCAAACAAATAGCATGCCTCATGTCTTAACCATTAGCAGCTGGAAAGCAGGTATGCAGTCACCTGGCATCCTTTAGCAACACTTCTGCTCTATATTGACTTTAGTCAAATTGAAAAAAAAAAAAAGAATTCTTCATGGTAAAACTTTGTACACCAAAACCCTGTGGAATTTTTTCAATGTTTAAATTTGCAGTATTCATATAAGCATCTTTTCCTGCCAAAATTGTTGGATAATTACTTAAAAACTTTCATCTGAAAGATAGGCGAGATATCAAAGTGAACCGAAATTTTCAGTAACTAAATCTCATCCTGGATATTCATTGACTGTAACTGGAATATAAAGACCCAGACCACTCAGTTGAATTAAAAGAGTACAGTTAAGGCACAAGACCTAGGATCTGTAGAACAACCTAACCATTCTGGACAAACAAGTAGAAGCCAGACTTGATAACACTGGGCATCACAAATGGTATTATATATATATATGACTGTACCATTTATCAAGCCTGTAGGTCACAAGTGGGCACCTTTATTTAGACATTTAAAAGTAGAAATCACAGTCTTGAGCCGAAACCTACCCTGAGTACTGAACTAGTAAGAACTTTGTCTGCCAGAAAATTTTTTTCTGCTATATTAACATTCATGCTAAATGCTTTTACTAAACTTAGAGAAATGTGGTTCTTTATTCATGTCTGATCTTTATGAGAATTTTTTAGTCAGTTGATCCAGATGTTTATAGATCCCTAAATGTGTAACAACGGTGTTTGGATCACTTTCTGTAAAGTTTAGTAGTGCAGCCTAAGATCACAGTAGTCAGAAAGATGCCATTAGCTTTGAATCCTACAGAAAGACATTGTTTAGCACTCGCCTATCAGGATGTAAATTAAATAAACCTGCCTGTGAAAACTTTTGAAGTTCACATTTAAGTAAACATACTTACAGTAACCATAAAACCGAAGTCCCATATTGGAGCAGGTTTACCCTAAAGGATTGCAGACTGCAGAGAGGAACCATGCTGGAGAAGGGGAAAAATGTGAGGAAGAAGGAATAGCAGAGAGGAACTGTTATGCATTGACTATAAACTCCTATCTCTCATCCCACCTTGCACCACTTAGAACAGTAGGAGGCAGAGGATGTATGAGAGTCATAAAACAAGAGAAATTGAGACTGGGGTAGTGTCTGTATTTCTTCACCATCCAATTCTATTTTAGTTGGCAATAAACTACATTAATTTTCCCCAGGCCAACGTTTTGCCCATGGCTGTGATTTATTAGTCACCTACGTATCTTTATCTCAGCCTACAAGGTTTTTCATCTTATTTTCTTCCTCTGTTGAGGATATGGTGTAGTTTAACCTCAGTAGGCAGCTAAATACCATACATTTACTTCCTCCTACCATGGAGGAAAAGAAGAATAAAAGCAATAAAACTTGGGGGTCAAGATTAAAAAAAATAAATAAATAGTTTAAGAAGTGGAAGAAGAGAGAAGAAAACAAAACAGGGGAGATAAAGGCAATCACGCACCACCTTACATAGGTAGACCAATGCCCAGTCATTTCCAAAGAAACAGATGGTTAACCCTCCTATACCCTTCTACGTTTCCTTTTACTGCTGAGCATGATATTATGGAGGTATGGAATATTTCTTTCATTTTTTTGAGTAATCGCCCACTTGTGTTCCTTCCCAGTCTATTGCACCCTATTGTGTGTATTTATAGATAATGAGAAGGTAAATGATGTGTTTATAGATAATGGGATGATAATGAGTTCTTTTAAGGTGTTTTGGGGTTGGTTGCGTTTTTTTTCCCCTTTTAGATCTTGTTTATGGCACCTTCCGTCTCTTAGTTGTTGTAATGATTCACTACATGTTCTGTTTTTCTATTAAGGTAATAGGAATAATACTTTCATAAATCTAGCAACACTTTCACTTTTGGCATATTTCCTAAACCGTTTTAAAAATACTTCACTCACATTTGTCTTAGAAAATATTTCTTGCGTGTTTGTGTGTGAGAGAGTGAAATTTACCATGAAAGGACCTAAAAAGCATTGTTTTCAACTCAACAAGCATGTTTTTAACATGTACTTTAAACAGTGTCACACAGGTTTAAAATTCTATATCTCTTCTCATTAGAAAAGATATTATTATTTTTATTTGTTTTATCAATTTCACTGCTTTTTAATAACTAAATTTACAGGCATACATATTTGAATTCCTCGCCACAAAAAAGAAACCTTTGTCTCACCACTAAAACCAGAAGTTGGTAATCATTTCTGAAAAGCTCACTATCACCATGTTAAAAAGTGTTAAAAAGGGCATTCTTGAGAAGTAGACTAGAAAAAGCATAGACAAGGGAAAATGAAAAAAAGGAAAAGAATGAACTTGTTATGTTTCATGGTGTATCAATTAACAGTTTACATTTTTGTCAGTGAAGGTAGAAGAAAAAAAGATTTTCTGACCTTATTTGGACATTGTAGTGGCTACCTCTTATCTGAGAGATAGGAGCAAATATTTGTTTTATCACAGAATAGACTAAAAAACAGTGATTTTAACTATCAGTTTATCCACCTGTTTTACTTGCATTTTGATTGAATGTAAATTCAGCAGGCCAGCTTCAAGACACCCAGGCTCATCAACTGGTAAATATTTATCAATACCTCATCCCTGAAGACATTTAAAGTCAGGTTGAACACTTCTCTGAGCAACCCGATCTAGATCAATATGTCCCTGATCCTTACAGGGTGGTTGGACTAGATGACCTTTAAAGGTCCCTTCCAACTCAAATTATTGTATGATTCTACTGAAAACCAAATGTGGAAGAAAATTTGGGATAGAGCTTTTAAGGATGCTTGTGACCAATGAAGATTCTTCAAATATCTAGCAGAATGATGGAGAGAGAATTTCTGGAAAAGCCTCTGATCTTATTAAAAAAAAAAAGGGGGGGGGGCAGTCTGCAGCTGTCTAGGCACTAGATTGTTATCTTTAGCAGGATAAAATGTGATTTTTCAAATATTCATATGATTATGAACATTGAACATTATGAACAATATATCAAAATTTTTATGTAGATATAACACTCCTGATCAAGCTGTGGTATTGTTCTACATCAAATACTGAAAAGATCTTTAGAGATGTTTTGTATATTTGTGAAATTTTTCTAAAATATCAGTATAGAACTACAAGATACAGAGAACAGTCAAACATTAATAACTTGTACATTTTTTCTGTGGTTTATGGTAAAGTTCTTTTTAAATTTATAAAAAGATATTACCTTAGAGAGTATGTTATGTTCAACATTGCTCAGAAATGAAGATATTTGCTATTGGACAATAGAGATTAAAAAAGGAAACAAAAGCCCCTTTCTGTACTCATTCTTATTGCTCATCCATAACCGTATATCCTGCTGCATTCAAGATTTGTTACAAAATCTTCAAATAAATTCTATATTCTTGGGAAATTCCTTGCCCCATTGTTACTACACAAGTCCGCAGATTCCTGTCCCCCAGGCTCCTCTGTCCCATTCTAATGGGATGAATGCTGACACTTACCACCTCTGTTGAGTTGCAGGTGCTGAAAGAATGTCCTGTAATGCAGGTCGCATGTGGGGGTCACCAAATATGGGCGCTGAAGGAGAAAATGAGGCTGCACACACAGAGTTCAATTTCGGGACATTCTCTCTCTCAAAGCACTTAGCCAAGGTCGATCCTCCCTTTTGATTCTGATTAACTAAATGCAGGTGCAGAGTAATTCAGCTTGTTCCTACAAATATATACCCACTTACATTCATTGTCCATAGACTGGACAACCATATACAGGCAAACCCTGGTAGTTAATCCACTACCTGTTCAGAGCAGAGACATAAAAGAGAACTGGTACTATCACTGTCTTTTTTATAGTAAATTAGAGGCTAAACAGGTCTCAGAAAGTCACCTATCCTTAATGTCTCTTTTAGCTTAAACTCAAAAGTTCCTCCATCCAAAACCAGTGTCTTAACCACTGAATCTGTTTTCCTTTTTCTCCTTGTGTCGCTACATAGTTCAACTCAGGTAGGAAGACAATATAGGAATTCTCTAGTCCAATCTCCTGCTCAATACAGGGGAGTTCTGAGGTCCAAACAGGTCCAGTTGGGTCTTGAAAACTGCCAAGGTGGAATTTCTTTGGGAAACCTTCTACACTGCAAGGTGGTCTTCAAGACCTCAAGCCCTGGTCCTTCAGTCATTCCTCACAGGGCAAGTGCTTCAGCTCTGATTGTCCTAATGGCCTGCTGCTGAACTCACCCCGCTTTACTGATGTATATCCTGTACTGAGGAACACCAAACTGGATGCAGTAGTATTGGTGTGACCTAACACGTGTGGGGTAAAGGGATGATAATCACCTCCCTGGACCTGCTGCCCATGCTGCTGTCAACACAGCTCCATATGCTGCCGGCTACTTCTGCTGCCACTACACACTGCTGACTCCAGTTCACTGTCCGCAGGGACTTTTTCTCAAAGCTGTTCCCCAACTTGTCTGTATCACTGTTGAATTTCCTAATGTTTCTTTTGCCTACTGCTACAGTCTGTCACCATCTCTGTGAGTGGCAGGGGCCCTGGCCTCATATTGACTGGTCACTCAACTTTGTAGTCAACAGAAAATAAGAACAAACTGTATCTTCTCCACCAGATACCTGGCAAAGTTTTTGAACAAGATACATTGATGTTTTCCAAAACACTGCTAGAGTTAAGTGTTAGTATTCTAAAATATTTTGTAAATAGATGGAATTACTTTGTGTAGTCTACTTTTGTGTAAAGTGATGTCTGAAATTTTTAAATATGCACACATCTTTTAATAGAAAATTCCTAATTCAGTTTAATGAATCATAACATTTTGATTTGAAGCATGAAAATGTAAGTAGCTTAATTAAAACTAAGGAAACTACAAAAAGCATGCTAAGCATTCCTAACAGATGTTCAGAATGTAATGATACACGATTCACACAAGTCAGCATTAGAGATAAAGTCTTCGAAATAAAAATCTGGAAAAGCATTTTGGGTCATTTGTAGAGATTCTTTACATATTACACAGCTGCTGTAATTTCCTAGCTTTACTGGCAGTAGGCTGGTGAAATGAAAGTCGTTTTTAAGGAGGCCAAAGAACAGAGGAAGGAAACAAGACATGAATAAAATAATGCTGCAGTTTAATCCAAGAATTAACTGGTATTCCTCCTACTTGCCACCCTCTAGACTTGGCAGCCTGAGCTCCTCAGTTATGTAATTACCTCCCACTACATGGATTGGCATTGGTAACAGACCATTAAATCATAATAAATCTAAGGAAGATTTTTTTTTTTCCAGATGCAAACTATGTTTGCTTGGTAGTTTTTCTTTATTTAAATCTGACACTTAAGCATCTGTAAATTATTCTTTGAATAGCTGAACATATTTTTGTTGATGTAATCTATCAACATATTCTTACTACATCCTGCTACATCAAAGAGATAAAAAATGTCTAAATAAATTTCAGTTCCACACAATGCTCTTAAACCATTAAGTTGGGGTTTTTCTGATTTCTAATGTAGAACAATAAAAAAATCCTCTGTAAATGAGAAGGTGTGAAATGCTTCATTATTTTCACATAATAACTGTCTTAAGTTAAATTTTTAAAAAATGTTAACAAATGTTATAAATTGATTCTGTGAGACTGTACACCTGAGTTTGCAAGAGTTTTTCAAATACATTTTTACTTTTTTATTGTATTACATATTAACAAACAAACAAACAAAACCAAAACAAACATGTCTTAAGGAATTCTTTTCTTCTAAGACATTCCCAGATAAGAAGAAAGATTTATTTCAGCTTGTTAAAACAATTAACCCACTTGAACAAGTATTTTATATGCTGGCACACAGAGATCAATGGCTTTAGGGCTCAAATATTTGTTTAAAATCACAGAACAAAACCATTGCTGAGGCTGGAAAGGACCTCTACAGCTCATTTGATCAAATCACCCTGCTAAAGCAAGATGGCCAGGAGCCGTTTACAGAGGACCATGTCCAGACATATTTTGAATATCTCCAAGGAAGGATACCCTGCAACCTCCATGGGCAACCTGTACTGGTGTTTGGTCACCCACACCAGGCTATAGTATTTTGGGTCCTCCTTTTTGACATTTTTTCAGTCAAAAGAAGGAGTTACATTTGACTTTTCCCAGTTCTCAGGCACTTTTCCCAGTAGTCATGATTATTTTAAAAAACATTACACAAGAAGTTGTGTATTCAGCACAAAATCCGTGTTAAAACAAATCTTCCACTTGTTACAAAGTGAGTGAAGAACTGACTTCCTAATATATACTTGCTTGTTGGTAGAAATTTCAGTGTAAACTTTACTCTTGACTGTGGTCTCTGGGACCTGGTGGTCATCCAGCATCAGTTCCCAAAGGGTATCCCCAAGGGATAACCACAGGCCAGAGCAAGTCAGATGATGTAAGGCTCCACAAGGCAATATACAGTCTCGTAAATAAGTTCTTGTATGAGTTTCCAAATTTGTGCTTTTTATGAGGATATTGTTGGCAACATACTGGAGAGGATATTGACCATGCCCCTCCCAGGAGTAGCATATTGAAAGGTCAGCTGTTGTGAAAGCGAGACAGCATTGCAAGACCTAATTCATGTCACATGTGGTATAACTTTTGCAGAGAAATGAGGTCCTGAGATCTACACTTCTTGATGTGTCAAATAGAGTTAAGAGGTATCCCGTGATGTGGATGACATGTTTCATCAAGTGCATTGCTCTAGGGCATCTCTTATTTTTCTGCACTACCTTTTCATAGCTATTAACCAAGTAAATTAATAATAATTATCTTGGATATCTGGATTAAAGTACAGGATTCAAATCTTCTAGTCTAAATGAACTATGATACAGTAGTAGCTTTATTAATCTGAACAACTATAGACATGAAAGCATATTCTACATATTGAGATTCTTTAATAATCTCACTATGTTTATACTAGATGATTGACTTTGTATTTCTCTGATCAACTACATACTTCTCGTAGTATATTGGTCACCTTAGGCTCCCTTTGAAACCAGTAGGAAGATAAATAATTTTTATTTTATATTACATCTGCTTTCAAGGTAGTCTTACATAACAAGTGCTTCAGAAACATTTATTTTCTCTTCAATGACTACAAGTAATATCTGATTAATCAAATATAGACATCTGCATTACACCTGTCTAAATGTAGGTGAGATGAATCCACTCCAGCTTGAGAAATCAATGAAAATTTTATTGTACTCAGGGCTTTTGTCCTTCTGGTACAGCACTAACAACTGCAAGAAAGAAATCAATTAAGTTAATAAATAAAGTGTGTATGCATATGTATATACATAACTTACAAATTGAGTAACTATTATGCTACAGGCTGTTGCTATAATTTTTTTAAACTTCTGCAGCAAGTATAACTCTTCTGTGTTCTTTCCCAATCATTTCATTCCCTATTTGAAGGAAAAAAATGTTATTTCCTACAAAATCCCCTAAAGCTTTCTACAGAAACAGTGCCTAGATGTTAAAAACATTTTATTCTAACATTTCCATCTCCCCATTCAATATGCAGTGTTCGGAGGTGGCAATCAGCAAGAAATCAGAGCATGGACCTAACTTTAGTAGTTAGTATAAGAACGAATGTTTCAGTAATATAAAATGAAAGCTAATATGTGGAAACATAATGGTTTTATGTGTCAAGCTGCCAATACCAGCTTTTCCTAGTATAAAATAATTGGTTGAACCAGAATGTGTTACACAGTATTGCATTTCTAAAAGGACCAATTGTCCTTGCATAAACACACCTGACTGCAGGTGTTACCCTTCTCAATAAATGGTGTTCTAAGTAATTTGTGATCTATCGCATCTAAACAAAGCAAAACTTTCAAAATACTGAGTTAAATTCATTAACTTCCAACACTTTTAATCCCAGTATTAACAGAAAATTAAAATTTGTCTTCTTCATTTGTAAGTTTAGCTCCTTCTCTATTTCAGTATTTTGTTCTGTTCTACTCACTTTCCTAAATTATTGCCTGAGTCATGTAAAATCACACTTCTCTTTGAATTCAACAGACTTCAAAATACTAGCTTAAAAGAAATTCTTTATTTCATTCATTCAAAGAGTCAGACACAAGTTCAAAAGACGTAAAAGAGTACTGATATAAAATTCTTTATATTTGACTATTCGTCATCTAGAAGGTAATTTTTTATCATTTATAATAGCCAATTCTCAAATTATGCATATGTAAATGCAATAGAAGGGGGAAATAAAGTCATTAAAGCCATCATATAAGGAGTGACACAGATTGACACCACTGTAGGGTATGTGACTTCAGGCTCCGGTTTAGAGGGATGATTACAAGTAAATTGCATATGAAACTTCTCCAATTTCTTTTTATATTAATATTTTAATCTGAAAACTGTGAAAATCCAGAAGATACTTCTGAATGGCAAACTGTCCTAAGTTAGGCAGCTGGAAATTCAATTTTCAATTTCTGACTTCAATACTCTAGTATTGAGTCAGTCTTTAGAACTAATGTACTCAAGAAAACTCTTCATAAACACCACAGAAATATAGAAAGACTTGTTTACAAATTTTTACACTATCTCGAAAACTTTTCATTATTGATGTACTTCACTTTTATATTTCAAAGAAGGGAAAAACTTTACTAGAGAAAAAATTGTTTTAAAACATATTGCTTAGGATTTTTTCATATCATAAATGCTGTTCTGTTATATTAAAACTCCCCATTCTTTCACATAGGCAGCTTTGAAAGTACGCTTTATATCTGACCAGATACGTTCTACCCACTTTCTTTTTTCTATTTAGCTGTAACACATTAAAATGCAGCACATAATGATCTTGACAGTTAAGCACAGAATCTTAATTAGGTTGCCTAACTATAGACATCTGTTGTCATTTGAGATTCTCCTGTTTCTGGTACCTGGCCTCCACCTTCTCTCTGTTGGTGTAGGTTTACCATTGGTTCCATGCCACATCTCTCAGCCCCCAAGCTGACAGAGATATCAGGCGCATAAAAGATAGGCTGAGGAGTTTTAGATGACAATTCATGCAAGTATAGAGTGGGCCGAATTGAGTCCTACTTACCCAAACTCCCATTTGTGCTCTATGAAGAGTAGGCAACTACCAAGTGGATTAAAAGTGGATATCTAGTGAAGCTGATGATTTCTACAGTATACAAGATATCAGCCTGGGGCTCACAGATAAGACCTACAAAAACTCGAACCTTTCTGAAAAGAAAGCTGCATGCCAGATAGAAAATCTCTGATAGCACCAAATAGATGTGTTTGGGCAACTGAATGAGCTCCTTAAACTGTAGAAATCCACACTATGTCATATGAAACCCACCTTAAACATCATTAGTATCTCCAGGAGAGTCTTTATACTTATGTAGCTTTGATATCTATATAAGAAGTTCTATAAATTAACAATGAGTATATTTTTCCTAAGTTGCAACTAATATTTTTAAATGTGAACCAAAGAACTAACGCCTATTTCCAGAAACAAAGCAAACTTGGTAAGCATAGCCGTGGGTTTTTATAAACAAGTTTTACTGAAAAATGTCTTGATTTTCTCATAATCAAAGCCTTAGACTTTTATCCACTAATTCTTAATGAAAAACATCTAGCTTCTTGTGGAGTAAGAACTCTATACAAAAATTGCCTTATCTTGTTTTTAATTTTTTAATTACAGATCTTAAATATCTTTAGTGTATTGGCTAATTTTTTTTTCAATGTTCAATCACCAAACTAAATGTTTTAGCATGCCATTATTGAAATAGAAATCTTAACTGCAAGAAATATCTCAATTTTAAATGGATGTTTGTTATTACCCTTTGAAATATGATAAACATGTTCTTGATCTGTTGCCTCCTATAAGGCATAAAGCAGAAGGTCTACAAAATCAATCTCTGTTATTTTTTTCTCCAATGCTATCTTAACAAGCACATTGCATCAAGTCAGTCTCTGACACTGTGAATGCATCAGTTCCAAAGTATACTTAATATACAACTTCTCTGTATATTCTTTATTTTGTTTTTCTGTTCAATGAAGAAATTTTGACAGCTGTAAGGGAAAAGAAAATACAGTATTTTCTGCACAAACATGTTTGATTTCTTTTTTGATATAGCAAGTAAAGATGGAATGCCCACATGAGAAGATCAAGGTTCAGTAAGAGATTGAGTTTCAAAAATAATAACCAGCATTTCCCTATAGACTACAGAGAGAAAGAGAAAAATATAGCAAGTTTAGCTATTTATGAGGTATTTCTCAGACAGCTAGAAAACCCTAATCTAATCTGGATCAAGCTACTCAGCTGAGCCCAGGTTCTCATTTCCTCAGTTAGGTTTACCCAGTCCCAAATGCAGAACAGGACTAATGATGATGAATCATTCAGTCACTTAGTATGAGAGATTTTGAGGCTTCTTACTTCTGGGAAAAAAAAAACACAACATACCCACTGTAATTTGTATTGCTTTTCTTTTTCACTATCGTGACTACATGTGAAAATGTACTTTTTCACTATTATTGTGGTGTCTTTCTGGGTTGTTTAGTTAAGGCCTGGACAGTGTACCAGCATTTAATTGGTACATAAGAATATTATTTAAAGTGTGAAAGACTATATGAAACTGTAGCATGTATCATATGATTTTTACTGTATAAATATACAACAGACTTAATTTTAAAGATGTCAATGAAAAAATCTAACTGGCATTTTCAAGGTAGAAAACATTGGACACACTGTGCTCTATTTTATTCTTTTTACTCTACTAATCTAGTGAGAGGTAGGACTCAAGCTGGTCACTGAACAATGTGCTGTACACATTTAGAATCTCTGTAATGAAGAGCTTCTCAAATATTTTTATTTCTTTGCTGAGTTGGGTATGGTAAGCAAAGTGCCTTTAATGTTCTAAGATATATATTCCATAACAATAGAAAGTTCTAAGTAAGAAATGAGGATGCTATTAAGCATTGGTTTTGAGGGTGTTTTTCAATGGGCACACTTATTTTACAGACTGTTGTGGGGTTTTATAGATTTATGATTTTAAGCTTTCTTTATAAGTTTTTGATTACTGCAAAAAAAGTTTTCATATGACGTTCTTCCATTATGAAAAGTGAACTTGTTTCTGGATTTCTATGAAATCAGAAAACCTGTGTATCTCTCCAGTAACTCTTTCTGCTTGTCCTCCTGCCATGAAGCAAGCATCTTACACTTTCACCAAGAAGCAGCACTTCTCCTTCTCTTCAATCTGGGAGTTGTCCAACAGCTGGTTAGCCCAGTGACCACCTGGTGGGATTTGGAGAGAGATAAATTTTGTGCTACTCTGGGGAAACACAGGCCTCTGTCCAGCTGCAACTCCATAGGGACTATGTGGTCTGACCTGTAATTGTGCCTCCTGGTTGCTATGAGGAACTACACTCTCAGCTGCAGTTCACACCAAGACAGACTGCACCAGGCAACTTTTATGATGACATGGTAGATATAAACAATGATCAGAAGCAATGATCATCACTGTAGCAGCTGAGCAAAATGGGAAGAAGATGTAGGCCATTTAATAATAAAAAGTTTGTAGGTAGTAAGTCAAACTTTCTTGAGATTAACTGTATTACCCAAAAAATGGAACTAAGGAACATTTGTCTGCCATTACTTTGCTTACTTTGCTTATTCTACACCAACTTGCCAAATAATACATTTCAATGCATTTAAAATTCCTTTAATTAAACCCGTCTCTCACCTTAAAAGTGCCTAAAAGTGCCTTTTAGACTGTAAACTCTTCAAGGTAGGGACTATGTAGTTTTATTGTGTGTGATTGTGGGGCTTTTTACACTATGAGACCTCCTTGGAAATTGACTTTAATTTATCAGCAATAGTAGTGCTGCCCAAATTCTTAAAATTTAGTTTTACTGGAAAGTTTCCACTACAAGGAAAATGACAAGTGAAACTTGCCCTGATGAATAGCAGCAACACAGAAAAGCATCAGAATAATTGTAGTGGCTAAGTTCTGCTGGCTGCTGTGTAATGTAATGAAGTCAGTGCCTGCTGTGGCCAGATAAATGAAGTATTGCTTTATAGTATTCAGCTGGACTTTTCAGTCAGATTACCCACAACAGTGCTACTCCCATCATGGCCATTATGAACAGCACATTGAAAAATTATATAAATGCACAATATGCTAATGTAATTTTGTGATGGTTTAACAGCAGCATGAGAAATGTTCCTAGTTACTACTGTTCTAGGCAGAGGAAATCTTACTGCTGGCCAGAACACAATGATCTATCAATCTTTATACTGCAGCTACGCAAGGTCAAAATAAGAATCTTATCAGAATTTTTTTTCTGCTTCTGTGATCTTTGGGCTCAATATACAAAGGTAGGAAACATTTGATTGTGTTCATAGTGCAAATGAAACAATGTGCAGTAGGAGAACCACTATTTTAGCACATCCAGAGGCTTTCGGCTCATTTAGGATAAGTAAACTCTTTCTACAAACTTCTTAGGGCACAGTTTTCTCTAACTAAGATAAATGTCCTAGTTTTTGATAGTGAAGCTCAGAGTCCGATACAAATTTCATATCTACTTGTCTTGCTATCACTTGAGTCTAGGATTCTCTTAGTAATACATCAATAAAGATAGTAGGTAGAATACTGTGACAAGCAATAATACTTAACCCAATCTCCAACTCAGTCATCCATTTGCATCCAATACACCGTGTGTTTACAAGGTCTTTATAGTCAGCTGTCATAATCCATCTGCATATCTGAAAGACTTTTACGTTTACTGATGTTTTATTTACTGAGAAACAGTAAAACAGAAAAAAATCGTTCAATAATATGTTTGTTTGGTTTTTTTTAGTTAATCCACACAGTGTATACAATGACAATGGCCAGAAAAAACCCCCAGACCTACACCTTTCTGAGCTTATCAAAAGCTGATATCTGAGCTTCCTGTTCCCAAGAACCAACAGGTGCCTAATGAGCACCTCGTTTTTAGCAAATAGCCTTGGAAACTTAGTTTTCTTGCCTGAATAACAATCCAAGTGGAATAATACTTTTGTTGTTGAACCTTCGAAGAAAGTTACCAACTCAAATGGGGGCCAGGATGGAAAATTGGGGCGTACTAAAGCCCACTCTCTTGTGATCTTGTAACAGTCATTCAAAGTAAGACTCTTCAAGCTCTCGATTATAAGGGGCTGGGAGTTGTAAGCCCACTCTCCAATAACCCTATAAACAGCAGTCAAAAGGGAGATCTTTTAAAGCTCTTGATTCTCAGATAAGGGTCTAATGCGTATGTCTCAAACAGGGATAACCAGATGGAGCCAACCAAGGACTGTTAGTAATAATAGGCAAGAATTGTTAGTAATAACCAAGGAGTATTGGTATCAAACAAGAAAGAAAAGATTTGGCTTGAGAAGGGGGGTTAGTCAGAGGTAGGGCAGCACTTTTCTGCAAGAAAGAACCACAACACAGTACAGCACAAGCACAGGAATGAGTGGCAGTAAGTGGGAATGGACTGTTGTGTGTGATTAAGACCAGCAAAGACCCCTAAAGCTCTTCTACCCACTTCCAGAAAGGCCTCAAAGAACAGACTGTGCATGATAACTAATTTACACAAAAAGCGAGAAAACTGTTTTGGGACAGAGAAACCTTTTCATAAAAAGGTACATCCCCAAGTCTGGCCAGCGCTCCCAGGACCCTGGAGATCCCATCCGCAGAACTGAGGCAGCTGGATCAATGCTGGAACCAGAACTCTTATCTTCTCTCTCTGTTTGTTTCTGTAATCCTTGCTTTTCCTCTCCCTTTGATTTTTCTTTCTCTCTTTAATTCCTCTTTTCCCTTTCATTCTACTCCTTTATCCAAAATTCACTGTCACGTGCTTATATAACAGGTTAGGGACTAATTCGCGAAGCCTAGCCATGAGGGACTAATATACCAATTTCCATGCCAAGTGTGTAATTTACTGCTAAAATTTTCTGATTGTTTGCGGACCCTCTGACTTTTGTGGTTCCTTTCGACCAATAAGCATTTATGAATCTGAGGTGCTTCCTCCCCCTTGAGGGTGGGTCATCACGATGGGGAAGTATAAACAGATTAGCATTTTTTGGAGAACAGGCAAACCTTATGATCTGCCTGTAGACATGTTTGGGCTTGAAATTTGCATGCAATCTGAACTATTTTTTAAGCATTTTGTGTAGAATTTAGCTAGATCCTACCTGCTGGTTTGGTATTTAGTTGCCTACAAAGACATGTTTGGAACTGCTTAGCAAGAAGTCCCCTAGAGGAAGAATGAGCTCTCCTGAAGCAGCACCAGTGGTTAGAAAACATACCAAGGACACCATGTAAGAACTAAGAAGTGCTTGTCTTCTATTAAGTGGCTCTGCCCCCCACAAACCACACAACTAATAAAACAATTTACTAAATCTCCCTTACAATCTTTCTAATATATGACATCTTGATCTGTTTAGATTTGATTTAGAATCTATAAGTTTAGATCAACTATTCTTTTAACAGTTAAAAATTTTATCTTTTGGTGTAAACTTTCAGTAAATGCAAATATCTCAAAAAGAGATTTGCTTTGTTACTGCATACTCAGTACAAAATGTAGATTTTTCAGACAATCAGAACCTCATATCTCTCTTAGCTGAAAAGGATTAGGTTTCGATGTTCTGTATCAGCAAACTGTATTTTACTTGAAAGACTTAACATAAAAGAATTTTTATGAAGAAACTATAAACATGGTAGTACCTGCTTATTTTTATTGGGATTTTTTTCCAGGAAAATTATGTTTTTCTGTATTTCTTATATTAAATGTGAATATATGATTTTATCAAAAGTCCAGTGAATTAATTGTAAAAAAAAAAATGCATTAATACCGGTGTGGTTTGGATCAAGTAATATTCTTCTGCTGAGAAGACTTCTTTTAGTTATTTATTCCCTAGTACTAGATCTGCTTAAACTTATTTGTTTACATGGGATTTAGGTGCTGTTTGATGCTTTAATACTTATGGCAATTCTCCAGACATCTAGGATATTAAATTATTTAAGTTCCCCTCCCCCCCCCAACTCCTGCTGTATTTTCACTTGCCTTTGTCCCCTTTTTGACTAAATAATTGTCCATCTGTTCATTATTATTTGTGTTTTCCATTCTTTGTGGGCCTAAGTTTTGCTTTCCTGATGTTTGTTTAGATGTGATGTGTGTTTGAAAGGAAAGAGAGTTTATAAAATTACACTATCCATCAGCCTGTCCATCTGTCACTTTGACTTGTGAATCCATCAGTCACTGTAGATAAATTTCACAAGAGGGCTAGAAACCTAAAAGATATGGAACTACTACAACTTTTGTGAGACTGTAGATGAAAATCAGTATTTTCAATGTATCCAGTAAAAAAGTACTTGTATCTCAGCTTATTACCAAACAGGCTGCAATCAGATGGCCAGGCAGCACCTGCTGCTTGCTCTTAGGCTGGCATAGGCATATCTCCAAACCATATAGCCATTTGTTCAAAAATGGAATATACAAAGAAATATTTTGTATTTTCTCAATTTTTAAAAGTCAAGATACTTATTGACATCTAAGCCACACTCAAGGGTTCATTGTTCTAAATCTTGTATAGCATACTGTTACTAATGGTGTATACTCTTAAATTTAGATAGAGCTAATCTAATTAATATGGTTTATGTCTAGTTTCCAGGGCTAAGTAATGTAAAATGATAGAGACCTGTAACTTCTTACCTAGGATCTAAGGAGAAAATGTTGGTGTAGTGTAAAGCACTCCTAGTTCTAACAGTAGCATTGTTATTTGAGTCAGTTTTCTTTTACCTAGATGCAAAAAGAGAACAAGTTCCCTTTCTGTGTTCACCTTTGCAGGAACAGGATCACTATTCTAATATTCCTCTTTTAAAATTAACAAACTTGAGTGGTCCTAAACCACTTTCAAATACCTAGAACAACTAAATTCTTTCCACAGATTACCCTTAAAAGCCCATACTTAAAAGCACTGTCCATATTGGAAAGAGTCAGTGTTTTGATCAACGTTTTTATACTATTTTCTTTGAATAGAAAGAAGAAGAGAGCAGTGAATGGGAAAATTTAAACAGAGAGATGCTTTTGCTTGTGTCAATTATTCTTACTAGCTAAAAAAGCAGTGTGAGACGAAAGCTTCCTTTTCTTGAAGCTCTGTCAGCTTTTCTTTCTCCTGAATTTAAGTTTTATTTAGAACCTATGACTAGCAAAATACTTATGTACAAAGATATCCTTTTTTGATCTGCAGGAAGTGTTTTCCTTGGTGCAAGATTGCATTTCACATACTTCTTCTCTGTAACCATTCCTTCTGGATCACCAGGTGATTCACAGTCCCCTCTGTGACTGTCAAGCTTAAGTCTGACCTCCATGAACCTTATTTGGTTTTAGTGATTTTATCTTGCTGGTGCTGAATAAAAGCACATCAGTTCATATGTCTCCAGAGTTCATTCTGCTCTCTCATTGACTTGTGAATTTTTGTCACCAACAGTCCAGTTCTCAATGTTGTCTATATTTCAGCAGGGTCAGGCCGACTCTTAGTACCACAGTTGAAAGTACGTCAGTGCAGTGGTTAGAATTACCAGAAGCTGAAAGCTGTCAAGAGAAGGTGAGAGGACATACGGGTCCATTTTCATTTGGTGAAAGGAGAAATAGAGGAGATATTCTGAATAAACAGAGCAACTATTACTATTATGGGAATAGTTATCATTTTCATTGAGTCCAGCAAAGTGCTGGGCACAATGTTTGTCCTAGTTCCTGAGAAAGGAACACTTAGGAAATAAAAAGCTAAAGAGCACAGTGTTATGTCTAGCTTTCTAGAAAATATCTTTCATTAGGTGTGATGTTTGCTTGGAAAAAATTTTCCCAGACAGATTGCAAAACATCCCAAATAACACTACTTCCTGCTATATGTTGGAAGTTGCTATCTTTAACTTTGTTTCTGCAATTTACTTTGTATCTCCACTAAGTACAACAATAAACAGATGACAAAGTTCATGTCTGCCTGTAAAATTTTGAAAATATTGGCTCAAAACAA
Source organism: Cephalopterus ornatus (assembly GCA_013396775.1). Taxonomy (NCBI): domain Eukaryota; kingdom Metazoa; phylum Chordata; class Aves; order Passeriformes; family Cotingidae; genus Cephalopterus; species Cephalopterus ornatus. The sequence continues at coordinate 90,623 of VZRE01011072.1, read as the reverse complement.
CTCCATTTCAAACATATCTGAGAAGAAAATGACAGAATTTGCACTCCACAGATGTTACTCCTGCCTTTAATGCACTCCTGCTCAGACGCAGACGTGATGAGCACCATATAAAACCTTGCACAGGATGCAGTTAGGATATTCTCAGATGGAATGCAATCCCATTCAGAAATGTAAAACAAAACCCATGCTCCATTTAACTTCCAGTAAAACCCTAAGAATATGACTGAAGTAGAGCTTGAATGGTATACATGAAAGTGTTTTGTTTCTCTGTAGCAGACTAAATTTTACCCATGGTAATTCACCAACAGGTCTAGCCTATTGTCATTCATAGTGAAGTGACTCATAATTTCTTCATAACAGTTCTGCCTGTAAATTGAAGTGCCTCTCACTCAGAAAGATAAATAACAAATCATAATCAGTCATGTATTTCTACATAAAGAAGATATATTTTAACTTGGCTATATTCTTCTCTATTTTCTGGCTGTAAAGAAAAGCCATCTCATATACAATAGTGCCGTGACTGCTTGATATATTTTCATTTATTATGATGTTGATCTTCATTGCCTTTTTTTACTCTGGTTACTACTGAAAATCATTTAAAAAAAAAGAAAGGGAAAAATGTGAAAATAAAACATCTATAGTTCTGGTGATTTTGACAGCCTTGATAAATCAAAATGAGAAAACACATATTAAACTATCATGCTGAAGTTTGCACAAACAATAACGGAGAAAATTCAACAGGGAATAAGACTATTTCTTTGCTCTTTCATTTGTTTTCATAAAACAGAATATTGAGGATAGTATGTGAAAATAAGTGTTCAAAACCATTTTCTTGATGATATTTTGCATGTGACTGTATTCTGACCTATATTTATACTTTTGATTCTAGCTAATGGAGCAGCCTGTAACCAAATCAGAAAGACCAATTCAACCTTAAATTATTTTACTCTTTTCAGTAACAGAGTCACACTTGGGGGAAAAAAAAAAAAAAGGTAAAACCCCCAAACCTGAAGGAACAAAAAAAAAGAGAAATAGCTGATTGGTGAAGCTCTACTCAGACCTATCAGTGTCTTGTTATTCTCATTTTGAATATCTGTCCCTTATTTTAAGCATCAAAATGGATCTTTTTGACTCCTTAAGCATACTTAATATCTTTAAAACAGCTAAAGACATTGACATTCTATTAAATTTTCAAAAGAACTATATAATGAAGATCAGGGTGTATTTGAATCTGCCCAAACATTGTACAAAATTGTTACAGGGAAGCTGCCTATGACATGATTTGCTTCAGCAAAAATTTTTACTATGGTTATGGCCTGTATTTTTTTCTACTTAATCGAAGATCTACAGAGCTGTTCTTCTATTTATCTTGCTTCTATTTTTATGTATTTTCTTCTATTCCTATATTTTTTATTTTTAAAAAAATTATTATTATTATTATTATTATTACTACTATTTAAACACTCCAAAGAAAACCTGTAGATTCATGTTCCAAAAAGTGAAAATGCACATTAGATAGAGGAAACAATATTACTGATGGTACTATTGCTGGTATACCAATCTGTGAGATTTATATATATATATATATATATTTATATATACATACATGTACATATATATTTCACCTTTATATTACAACCTAGGAAATAAAAGAAGTGTGAAGAGCAAACTAATATCTGCAGTTTCACAATCACCTTTTTGTGCATGGACTAATGTGATCATACAAGACAGGCTCTGTTTAACAGTTAGTTTCTTTAACCTTCAAGTTTCTTGAGTACCACAAGGAAATATAGAAGAAGATGGAAACAGTTTCTTTCCCCACTTTTGCTCTAGCTCATCCTTAGTTCTTAAGATAGATTTATCCCACAAAGTAGGTTTAAAAGAGAACTGCAACAGGCTCTTCCCTCCTTGATTTCTTGACATTGCACATCATGAGTGTGAGGCTTTTTCTTATTCCAGGTTAGCCACTGAAACATTGTAGTGTCTGCATACTTACGGCTTATGTATGACATAGATTCAGTGTGCTGATAGGAGCTGAAAGCCTGTCTCCTATCTTTTTCAGTAAATATTTTGATGATGGTTTTAAAAAAATATATGTTTCGGTCAATATACTTTTTATGGACATATATCAGCTTCTTTGATTTAAAAGGTGAGGCAGATTTTAATAGCAGAAAATCTAAATATCAGTGCTTTAGCAGTTATGATGACAACTATATTGTCAGCTGTGTGTAGTTGCAGTCATGAAATCACAACAGTTTCGACATACTTAAAATATGATAAGAGATTTTTGCATGAAATAATAAATGATGAAAGATTTTGTAACAGTTTCAGACTGAGCTGAATTTTGTAACATTCCAACAATTCTAATAACATAATTATTACACAAGAACGTATTCATATTTTAGGAGAGAGTTAAGCATATATAGAAAATTATAACATGTATTCACAAAGGGGCAGCTGGAGACTTGTGATGTGTCTGTACATCTTAGAGAAGAGTGTGCGACTCTTTCTCCGGATGCTTATTAGAGGTTATAACAAACCAAAAAGTTTTTTAAAAGTCTTAAATAAAAATGTAACTGCTCTGAGCAGCTTCTAGCTTAATCCGGAGTGTAACACTTTTTTTTAAAAATTGCTCTCAAGTCCTGACACCTTGACCTCAGAAGCTAGTGACCATCACAGACCATAACCATCAGCACGGACTGCACAGGATGAGCACAAGAAAGGAAGAAAAATAGTCTCCATCATTTTACAAGTGCAAAACTTCCCATTTAAGATTGTGAACATGAAGGTTTTAACATCATATATAAGATACATGATTTATATTACTGTCTCATTTAACTTGGTGATATATCAAGCTGTTCTTATCACTAGAATGTGCTGAGATCCCTTTTGTTGTTACAGTCTGTATAGCTTACAGGTGAGCGTCTAGTTCCAGTTTGTTACATTGCAACAGATTCTGAAGAAATTGACTGAACTTGTATCACACTTTCCTGTCAATATTAATTCAAGGGCTTTCTTTTCTTGTCAGAACAGAAATTTCATAAAGAACAGTTATTTTGGAAAGAGTAGAAGGCATATCACTAGCATGCACCCAAAAAAGAAAAGAAAATAGATATATGATATCAATGGAAGCATGTTTAAAACACTCAAAACTCAGCTTTTAAGGGTTGATAGAAAAAAAGCATATTTAATATATTTAACAGATTTATACTGTAGTATTTATTGACATTTCTTGATTATAAGTTATGATCTTTCTATCTTTATAATATATTATAGGTACCCTGAATAAGTAAGGCCACTTTTCTCCTCAGAAAACACTGTACCAATAAAGAGAAAAAAATTAAGGAAAAATTACAGAATTTCAATGTTCAACTTTTAGTCCTCAAATAGTTTTACACATGATATAAAATCTTTTGGGTTGCTGGTAACATAGTAAGATGATGTCCTACTGAGAACGGAGATCAGATATTTTGTAAGTGTTCTTCTTTCTGAGTGCTCTAGCAGTAGCATAAACATTGCATAAAAAAAATTGTATTATCCTGCCAGCTGTCTTTTAGAGACAGTTCTACTTCACCTGCAGAAAAAAACCAAAACAAACAACAAACCAACAAATAATTTTTTTGTATTATAATTGAATATCCCTACAGATTATTATGTACCATCAGTTATACCAGTTTAGGCATCTAGCTTTCACCTGATTGCTAATGGATGACCTTGGCTTTGGAAAGAAGTTGCTAATTTTCCATTAAGAATAAATGATCAAATTAGGCTTAAAATGTTTCCATTGATTTCATAGGAATTAAACCATTTACATTAAAATACATCCACCATGTGCATAAAATACAAATATAAGATAGACTAAATCTCACTGTGAGTCCCAGGTACTTGGTTGCTGTCTGGGATTAAACCATGACACCGGCCTTGAACACTTCCAGGAATGGGGCATCCACAACTACTCTTTGTGACTTGTTCCAGTGCCTCATCACATTCGCAGTAAAGAATTTCTTCCTAATATCTAATGTAAACCTACTCTCCTTCAATTTAAAGCCATTACCCCTTGTCTCATGACAACATTCCACAATAAAGAGTCCCTCCTCATTTTTATTGTAGTCTCCCTATATGTGCTGGAAGATTGCTATGAGGTCCCCTGGAACATTCTCTCCTCTAGGCTAAACAACTCCAACCCTATCAACAAAGATATTAAAGAACACTTGCCCCCCAGTAGGGACCCTTGAAGGACACATTTCATCACTGATCTCAACCCAGACATTGAGCTATTGACCACAACTCTTTGAGGATGTATGCAAAAGAAACTGAGACAGACCATAGCCAGGATAAATGACCTGAGCTGATCAAAGGGATATTCCATACCATAGAACATCATGCTCAGTATATAAAGTGAGAGCAGTTACCTGGAGAGGGAGCCAATCTGGGTCTAGAAAGATGAGTCTGGCACTAGTTGGTGGGTGGTGAGCAGGTACATTCTGCATCACTTGTTTTTCCCTTTTCACTGTAATTATTATCATCATTTACCGTTATTACTGTATTTTACTTTATTTTCGGGTTTTAAACTGTTCTTATTTCAACATACAAGCTTTACTTTGATTCTCCTCCTGATTCTGCTGGGATGGGAGGGGAGACAGTGGGGTTGAGTGAGTGGCTGCATGGTGCTTACATTCCAGATGGGCTTAAAACACAACAGCCTGTCAAATCCATGTCTCTCTATTTCAGAGACAAGGATTTGTGAGGACAGTATCAAATATTTTATTTCTAGTCTCTTTGATTATAGGAAATTGTCCAAACTATTTTTTAAGATTTAGTTGTACTTAATGAGACAAATAGGAGAAAGATAATGTCTTCATCTTAAAGTGAATCCTTATTCTTGTTGAGATCTATAAAATAGCTCTTATCTGAAGCAAAGTATCCTGTTATAAAATAAGTTTGTTTACTTTTCTACATCAATTTCCAAGAAAATTTCCCTGAAAGGGTACTTTCATCCTAAAACTTCTTCTTATAAATGGAATTTTAATAAAGTAGCTATAAAACAGCAATGCTATAAAAATACACATTAGAAGAGTGGGCAAAACACAGCCAGCAAAACCATTGTGGGTTTTTTTTTTCCTTGGCCTTTTTTTTTTATATATTATAACAGAAATGATAGCAAAGTTGTTTGGTGATTAATAAACCACTCCCTAAAGTCTTTGGTAAAATGGGAAGTGAAAGTAATTTAAGTTTATATCCTCTGCAGACAGTGCTGACAGCTAAAAATCCAATAACAGAAATTAAAAGGACATATAACCAATTTTTTTCCATATTTTAGGAGTTTATGAAGAAAGCTGAAAGTATTGATTTGCCATTGAGTGACATGATGCCTGAATTTTTATTTTAACCCTGCAATTATTTTTCACAGTAAATTGTAGATGGATTTGTAGATAGGATTTAAATGAAGCTTCATCTATGACTCATTGCTAAACTTCTCTGTAATCTTTTGATCAATTCAGATATTCTGAAGTTCCCAGTATGCCAGCACAGAGTTGGAATTTCTAGCTTTTATGCAAACTGAAATCATACTTACTTGTTGAAATTCATACTGATTGTTCAAAACAAATCGTGTTTAATGCAAATTTCTGACATTCTATATGAAGTCATGTTGCTTGTTGGTCAGAATATGTCACATTGTGTCATGTCCCAAACTGTCCTCAATGATCGTACTGTAACAAGCCATGACAAAACAATGAGACATACCAAAAGAAATGAAGTATTTTTAAGACTATTTCACAATCACCAGAATCGCAAGTATCCAGTCTGAATATTACACATCAAACAGATGAGTGTAATTTTAGCTGCAGTTTTGCCTAACTATCAAGAAAAATCTCCCTTCTTTACACAGAATTATCCTTCATGTATGTGCAGGTATATAAATACATGTATACATTTATATATATTTTGGTCTCTGTAACTTTTGTAGTGAATCTAAATGTAGTAGCTAGGTGTCCCAACTCTATCACTGCACAAGTGTTAAAATCCACAGCTAATGAGTTAATTCTATAGACGATGGAGAAGTGAGGCTGCACACACATCATGATTCAGTTTTTGGGATACTCCACAGAGCTCTCTCTGTATTTCCCCTTTATTAGGGTTCTTTGGTAAACAGCACCTGGTGGTGTCATTCAGTTAACTAGAATTCCCAGGACTTTTTGCAAACTCGGTGTTTTGATTTCACACACTCCTTCTCAGCCCCAAGGCTGAAACACTCCCTTTTGATTCTAATTAGCTCAATACAGGTGCTGCTGGCTTGATGTGGTCCCACAATTTCTAATGGGTAGATTTATATATAGATATATATCTATATCTCAGATCTTCTATGTGAAGGTTTATATAATTCCATGCTTGAAGTAACATCCTGTGGTTTTCATACCCCATTCTTTTCTCTTTGGGACAAGGACAAAAGAACTTATTTAAAAGGTTCCTTTCAACCACAAGAAAGCGACAGTTACTATATTGTACTACTCTGAAGGAAATATTTTAAATAGAATGACTGTCACACTCCTGGTAACTTACCTGAAAAGTCTGCTCAGGAGTTCTAATCAGCCTAGAACCAGTGTTTCTGTGGTTTTAAACAGAATTGACATCCGGAAGTGGGTTTTTTTAAGATAAATTTCATGGGCGTCCAAGGAAATATTGTTTCAGAAAAATTAATAAAAACTATGAAAGACTTTAAAAACCTAAATTCTTCAGAGAATATACATCACAACTGGAAGTTTTTGATCTGCCTCCTCTCAAGTGTCACAATTTTAAATCCTAACAGGAAGAAAATATTTTCTTATAATGATGTCAAAAGCAAGCACATTAGCTATGTCCAAGACATTTAGTTTCCTCCAAGACAAATCTGCTTTAGAAGGAGCTATTTGGAAGCCTTGGAGACATGAACAATTGGATCTATTTACCTCAGAGCCACTGATTGCCTTTGAATTTCATGCATTTAGTATAACAGTCATACTCAGTGGAATCCCACTTTTTTTTTTAATTGGTTACCATATAATTTATTTATCAAACTCAAATCTGCTATCATCTTTGCTCTTTCTAATTGATAATAAAGACTCTTCATAGAAAAGAGCAGAAATTCTAAATGCTAGGCACTAATAGTTATACAAATTGTAGTTAATTTTGCTAGGATTGCGTGCACCCTCATCAAGCCGATGGGTGTCACCCAGTTTAGTGATGTGGATGAAACTCTACACTTTAAACAGCAGGCACTGGAACAGGTTGCTCAGAGAAGTGGTGGGTGCCCCATCCCTGAAATTATTCAAGTCCAAGCTAGACAGGACCCTGATCAACCTGGTCTAATGGAATTTGTCCCTGTCCATGGCAGGGAGGTTAGAACTAGATGATGCTTTAGGTCCTCTCCAAACCAAACCATTCTACAATTTTATGATTCTATAAATAGACTAAAGTTGAAATATACTGAAGTGGCTTTGACTCTGTAGAGTGTTGTTTATATTTGTTCTATTTTCAAGGGTTTTTTTCTATTTATACTCCATATAATATGTAATATAGATATGAGATCAGAAATAAATTAAGGCCCTGATTTAAGGACAGAATTTTTCTATTGACCTATACACACACTGTGATTTATTAGTCATTGATCTTACAGCCAGATCTCCAGAAATCTTGACTTTAGCTGGTAAAGAAAAGCATTCAGTCCTCAAAAATAAATCACTGATAATTTTGTACCACCATTGGGCAAATACCTTCTTGGAGATAAACACTGACTAAGATAATCCACAGTGTCTTGGGAATCAAGCACATACTGATTCTTTAGTCAGAAGCCATCTGCATAAAATTTGTGATTTTCCTCAGACCAGCATCATGCAGTTTGCTTCAGTGCCCAAAAGAAGGCCTCAGAGATTTACTAACCTTTATGGGAAAAGTCTTTTATAACTTATTACCTATTTAGAGGTCTAGAGGGCTTTTTTTAGCTTCCTGTAAAATTTAATAGGGGGTAGAACTGCTATAAAATTCTACAGGAGAGGTGACATCTTATAGGAGAAAGGCAATTCTCGTTCAGTTCCCTAGATATAACTTATACAGTATTCTTTCCCTATATTGCAGAAACACAGAATAAATTCAGTTCAAAGACCTCTGAGATCATTGAGTCCAACACGTGTTGGACTAACCTGAACACCACCTTGTCAACTAGGCCACGGCACTAAGTGCCATATCCAGTCTTTCCTCAAACACCTCCAGGGATGGTGACCCCACCACCTCCCTGGGCAGCCCGTTCCAATATCTAATTGCCTTTTCTGTGAAGAAATTCTTACTAATGTCCAGCCTAAACCTCCTAATGTATTCTACGCTATATTTTCAGTTAGCAGATACTCTAACTTGCTTTGAAATTTATGAAAGTATAATTGATCATTTAATAGTAAGTAGCAATATTTTAATGTCCAAAGTAATTTTCCTCTTATTCATCACATTATTTTAGATCTTATAAGGAAAAATAAAATAAATATGATTGTATTTTAAGTAACATCAAAAATCTGGACATTTATGTAATGAAATTATAACAAATTACGAAACCACTTTGAAGACTAATTCCAACTCATTTATATTTTGGGTTTTTCAGTGTTATTAATTCGTGTATTATGTGGCTGATGTGCACATAATAACTTATGGTTTATTCAAATATACAGATAATCATTATGTTATGTACTTCTTAATGTATTAGATCTCTAAAAATAAAAAGCAATAAATTACTGTAGATGCTTTTTAAGAAACAATATGTAAATATGCCACATTTTTTAGATTCACTATCATTTTTGTGCATTGATTTCTTCTAAAATTTTTATTGAACAATTATGCTCCCCTAGCTGGTTACCAATATTCACTCTTTTTTAGTGCAGTATGAATAAGCAGATTCTTCACATTTTTGAGATAATGTTTTAATAGGAAACATATGGGATTGTTGTTCTAACTTATTATTAAACAATTTGATTATTTCCATTCCAGTAAACCAGATGAGTGTAACTTGTCAAGTATCACCACGGAAAGTCATGTTAATAAGAGAATTTATGTTTGTCTCATGCACATCTACTGAAGACAGTTTTATTTTCTAGCATAAATTCAAGAGAATTGGGGACAAAATGGCAGTAGGTTCCTTCTAAAATGTTTTCAGAGGTTTAAACTGAATTTCTTATTATGACAAAAGTTAAGGATAAAAATGTGCATCCTTTATGCCATAAATGATCATCAGCTATTTTTGTAAATGGTATTTTATGTTATAAAAATATTGTCATTTTCATTTAGAATTGGAATTCAGATTAAATTAAGATATGCATGCTGTGAAGCATGCTAGGCTAATCATGTCAAGGTCATTCTGTCTAAAGCTGAAGAATAGGATCTCAAAGGGACTGTGTTTGCTTTGGGGCAGGTACTTTCTATAGTGCAGTCCCTAAGTCTTGGTTTTCTACACATACTCTGCTTAGGATATGTGTAGGAAACCAAAACAGCATAACCTGGCAAGTTACGGATGGCATTATCCTAGGTACTTTACTTTTTTTTCAAATTAAATCCAGAATAAGAAAGTAGCTGTAGTTCTTTGCAGTAGCAGGATGTTGAGGGAATGTTGCCAAGTACATTGGCCCTGTAGCTCAAGTCTGTCATTAATGATGAAAGACTAGAAAGGGAGCTTTCTGCAGTTTATCTGATAAGCTCGGCAGTAAAGCCTGCAGTTCCTTACCTTAAACAATATGATAAATACAGGCTGTGTTTTAAAAAAAATGAGTGCATCTTTGAGCAAACTGCCAGTCCCCAGAAAAAAAAAGAAAAAAGAAAGACACAAAAACCCAACTTCAGGACAGATATGTCCTATTTAACATTAACCACACTGAGCTGATAGACAAAAAAAGAAAAAAAAAAAGAAGAATAGTATCTTAAAGATTGTGTTTTCAGAGATGTTTATTAGGATTAAAGCATTTGTGTAAGCCAGTATTTTTTTGTTTCCTTTAAAATTTCTCTGCAATTACCTTAATTAGAGTTCTTGAAGACAGTCTAAACTAGTACTTTGTTCCTGCTGCATCTGGGGTCACGTGATGATAGTTGGACTAGTCAGCTGGAAAAGTCAACAGAGAAAAATCAGACATGTGATTTAGGATCTATATCTGAAAATGCCCATTACAGGGATCAAAGTCGGTTTACCATTTCTGTTTGAAAGTCTCATAGAGATGAATGCTTTAAATACAGCTATCATCTTTTTGATTCCCTTTTGTAGCAAGTATCCTTGAGAGTATAAGCAAAAGATAATAGCAAAAGCCTTGAAGGTTCACACAAGAGGTTTACATTAAGTGCCCTAATGGTACAGAAATGGTTTTTTACTGGTCACTAAAGAAATGCAGCTTTGGGAACTGGGTAAAACCAGTTTCAGACCTTGAATAGGTATAAAGTTCAGTAAGAATCTATTTCAGTTTCCCATGACTGAAAACATAGGCATAGATATCTTTAGATTGTGCCTTAGAAAGCAGAATGGATCAGTAGGATATCCCATATTGTTACCTTTTAATTAAATGCAAATATACAACAATGCTTTGAGTGCCTGCATTTAAGGTATGGATGCAATTATCCATCTCTAGAATGAGCATACAGATGCATACCTACGAGAATAATACATGGATGGAAAAAAGTAAGTGTACATGAAGTGGAACCAAGAACATGTATCCTGGGAATAATATAGGGACATTGCCTGGATGTGTGAGGTTGTGATCAGGAAAGCTAAGGCAGAGATGGAGCTGAATTTAGCAAAGGAGGGCTTCTACAATTATGTTGAACAGAAAAGGAAGATTTGAGAAAAAAATGTACCCTCTTGACAAATAGGACAGGAGATCTACATAGAGAAGGCGGAGGTTAATTTTTGTAGTAGCCAGAAGGGAGCATGGCTAGGACCTGGAGGTTATTCTATAGAAACTGACCTCATTTTCTGGAAAAAGGGGAAGGGCTTGCTTCTGGGTCAGGGTAGTGTAGTGGGGGGAGCAGCTGGGCTCCACGGAGGCTTTTTTGGATATGAATCACTCTCCTCTTTCTTGTATACTTTTGTCATTAATATCGTTGCTGTTACTGTTCATTTTCTTATCTCATTACTGTTTCCAGTAAATTGTTTTTGTCTCAACCTGTGATTTTACCTGTTGTGCCTCCAATTCTCCTCTCCATCCCATCGCAAGGGGAGTGAGAGGGGGAAAGCGAAGTGAAGGACCAGCACATGGTTTCGGTGGGAACATTAAATTGGAGGATATTATTCCTAAACCACAACAGCGGTGCATGGTTTCAGTGGGAACACTAAACTGGAGAGTGCCATGCCTAAACCATGGCAGGTACTGAACATTTTTTTGCCTCAGTTTTGACTGGTGATCACTCATCTCGCATCTCTGAAGCCTAGGAACATCAAGTCAGTGACTTGGGGAATGAAGTCCCTCCCATCATAGGAGAAGATCAACTTTGAGACCGCTTGAAGTACCTGAACACAGGACCCAATGAGATGCATCACAAGATCCTGAGATCTCTCCATCTTACTTTAAAAGCCACGTCTGTCAATACTTAACAGAAGCTTATAAGATAGTTCGAGAGAGACTTTTACAGGTGTTTGTAGTGACAGGACAAGGGACAACAGTTTTAAACTTAGATTGGACATAAGGAAGACATAAGGAGGAATTTTTTTTTTACAAGGAGGGAGGTGAGACAGAGGAACTGGTTGCTTGGAGAAGTTGTGGATGTCCCGTCCCTGCAAGTGTTCAAGGTCACATTGGATACTGCCCTGAGAAACCTGGTCTACTGAGAGGTGTCCCTGCCCATGGCCAGGGTTTGGAACTAGATGGTCTTTAAGCTCCACTCCAATACAAACTGTTCTACGATTCTGTGTTGCTAACAGTGAGAAAATGCTTTGAGTTTCTTATGTGAAAGATTTTGAGCACAAAGTTATATGAGGAATGTGACTTACATTTTATAGATTCTTATCCTCCTGGTAAAGCACAGCTTGCTCTAAAGTATACATATATTCTCACTCATTTCACCACTGAGTTGCATAGATGCATGGCTGGAAGCTCAGAAGTAGCATTACAGCCCACAACAATAAAAGATGAAAGTTCCATTTTCAGCTAACCTGAGCTGATGCTGCTATCAAATTCTTTAATTTTGAATTTTCTACTGATAAAGAAAAATAGAAATACAACAAAAAAAGCTTTATTACAAAGGGAGATATTCCCAAAATATATTAAGGTTGAGAATACAGATAGCAAATATTTTTAGGAAAAATAAACAAAAAATCAACACATCCCCAAAGAAACAATCCCCTTTCATATGGAACAGTGTCTATTTCAATTGAGTGTCTTCTTATATGTTGTACAGAAAATGTAGCATGGCAAAAGTCAGCATGATGGCAGTAATATTTTTATTACTACTATAATTTTTTTTTTAAACTATATGGTCTTGTAAACTTAAGTTTCATTCATATACAATATTAAATAATTAATGTGGAATTTGTATACAATCTTATCCTGAAGGCATATTAAATAATCCTGTTATGCCATGTATAAGATCCTCTCTGGGATAAAACTCAAACTGCACTCATCTCCACTGAATAGAAAAAAACATTCTCCCTAAAATCTTGTTTCCTAAAAGCAGAATTATAAAAATCAGTAAATAGGAGGCAGATTGTGAAACCACAATAAGACCACACAGATGTACAGATGAATAACTGGAATATTACATTTTATGAACAGAGTTTGAGGAGTCATTTTGTTGGGTTTGAGTCAGAAAGAGCCGTTTCAGTGCATTCAAGAGACAAGAAGAGAAATCTCCATCAACCCAAAGGCTTGCAGAAAATTTTCTTCAGGGAAAATATGCTCTCTTCGCATGTCTCCCATTTTAGTATTTAGTTTAATGCACATCATGTATTTGGCTTGTGTCTGTGTTTTTCTTTCCCAGAATATTTTCTGCAACAGATTTGCCCTGCAGCATTAACTACCCTTGATAGTTTTCTCTCTTACTGTGTGATTACTTGCTTAGCATAATGACTTTTCTGCTTTTTTAAATTAGTGTGGTGTCACAGGAATTACTGTGTAAAAAGTTGACTTTAAGGCAATATGATAAATATCAGTAATGGCAAGAACATATAGAAAGTTAAGGTAACTACATTTCAGATGTCCTTAATAACCTTTCAGAATGTCCATGTTTTATTTTGGACAGTTAAATCTTGAAAAAGCATTTAAAAAAATTTATAGTATGAAATATGAGATCTTGAATATGAAAATACCAAAACATAAATAAACAAAATTTCCCATCAAAATGTTTTATTCTCATTAGAAAGAGCTGTACAACCCCCCTCAATATCTCATTAAAAATACGAGTTTTTCTTGTGTTATTCTAATGCCAACTTGATTTACTGATATCAAATTATGACTATCTTCACTTATAAACCATATACTAATATGCATTATATTTCAGCAACATAATTTATAATTCTCTCCTACAGCCTTCATTATGCTTATATTATAAACTATCCATAATTTTATACATTTTAAAATAAAATTATTTTATATTTCCAGAATATATTTTTTTCAAGAAACTTCTTTATTTATTTGCAGACTTTTGAGATTTCACTTGTAGTTCAAATATTTTTTTTTAACTGGAATTTGAAGTGACCAAAATTCCAATTGCTGATGAATTATTATGTGACTTAGTAGCACAATAATGTTGAAGATTGCTATACCACTGCTTTTTTGATTTTATTCATGGACTAACACTGTGAGAGAATTCTGGAACATGGATGATTTTGAATCAATTTGACAGTGAAGAAGTTTTATTGTTAGGTTTTTACTGTTCTGGGTAGTGAAAAGTTTAAGCAATATTATAGCAAAAATGAACCAACATAATATTTATGTTCCCTTCTTTCTTACTGATTCATGTTAAAAATAATGCTGTGAGAAAACTACTGAAGGATAAAGACAAAGCCTCTTCTTTTAAAAAGATTGAGCAGTTAAATTATATAACCCCACTTAATGTTTTGAGTAAATCCCCATACAAATTCAGATATTAACTGATAAACATGAATATTTTTGCTTTATTCTCTTGTCAGTAGCAAATATTTCCTCAGCATGTGCTACACAAGAACACAAACACCACTTCTCACAAGCAAGCCACTGAAATTCTGTTCTTTTGCATAATAGAACTGGATTAGTTTTGTTCTGCTTAGTCTCCAAGCCCAGGGAAATGCAAATGCACATGTGGGTGTCTAGCTCGCAAACTATACATAACTGTATTTAAGAGGTCATATAAGTGCTATGTTAAAATATCATCAGCTTTCACCATTTAATACCATATTATGCATATAAATCCTGATAATCTCACACAAGTTTTTTCCTAATATCAAAAACATTTATATATATTAGTCACAATATTTCAGTGTTAAATTAGTTAATGTGGTTCGACTTTATTGAAATTATTACTAACTTTCAAGTACAAGGGATAGTTAATATAATAATTATAAAGTCTTGAAAGAAGTTTGGTACAGCTTGTGATCTCAAAGAAAACTAAAATCCTCTTAAAATAACTAACATGAACAAGCTTTTTATACTTGGTAAGGATAATGAAGTTCTCAGTATATATACTATCTACTTTATTAATTATGCAAAATTCTGTAGTTTCTTTTCAAAAAGCTATTCAACTGGAATGTAATTTAAAACATAATAGCTGAGAACAAACGTAAATGTTTCTGGGAGTATGAGATTAATAACTTTGGCATTAGTTAATCATGATTTGGAATATATCGGTACATTTTTCACATACAGCTTTGCCACTGCACTTCCTTTCTGATCTACAAGACCCCTGCTATTATTGTGTGGTAACTGTGTTGTGTTTGTGAGCAGATTCAAATAGCTATTTCAGATATTAAGCAAATATTGCCCAATTTACTCTAAATACATGAAAGTCTTGACCCAGGATATCTGAGGTAATCACAGTGTTCTTGGGGTTTCTATTCCTTTCTTTATTAGTTAAAAAATGGATCTAGTTGAATGTTGTTTGTTATATTTTCCTTGGATCTGGATGATTTATACAAACGTATTCCTTTATTTGCCACATCACCTTTTCTGTTAACTAATTTGAATATTTCTCTTTAATTTTTCATTATATAAACCTTAGTGGAGAAATATGGGTCCTTTAAGGCTTTTATACACCTCATAAAAATCCTTCAGTTTTTTTTTTCACAGTGTAACATCCAAAAATTTCCAGCACACCCTGCGGCTGGATCTGCATTTCAGTACCTCCTGCTCTAGGCAGATTGGACTTGCTGGCCTCATTTCATTTGCAAGGAAAATATGCTCCAATTATCTCCATGAAGAGAGTGCTAAAACATATTTTTTTATTTCTTCCCTCTGGAAGGAAATTTGCATGTGCAGTGGAGTGGTGAACTAACAAGTTCTCCACAACGTGGAGCTGAAACTGAAACAAAATACATGTCAGAATTGAAAGATGCACTGCAGGGCATGCTCACCTCATAGGTACAGCCTTTCACTCTATAATATTTATTGGGTAGTTACATGTCACCATCCTGTTAGTTTTTTTCACATGATAAATCCTCATGGATTATAATTTTACTACTAAATTAGTTGATTTTGAGTCATGAGGTAAATGGACAAGAAATTATAAAACAATCCCCCCCCTAAAAATGTAGAAAAACAAATGTTCTTATAGTTGAATTCTCTTACTTTCCAAAGAATGGAGATATATAGAATTAATTGTCTCTGGTCAATGCTGATGCTCAAATGATGATTTGGAATTTTCTGAGAGAAGACCAGCTAGCACAGGCTAAACTGTTCAAGGAATCATTGCAGCCATTTGACAGTATAGTTGATTGAAGTCCAGTGCCAGGGAACTTTCTATATTTCTGTGTAATTTTTTAATAGAGAATCGAATTCTTTTTCTGGATTCTATTTTTAGCGTATTGTTACTCTTGCTCAGACTAATGCTCTGCTTTTCTCCACTTGCCTGTGTAAGAATTGTCTGATGATCTAATGAGCCTTAACTTCTGTTGTATAGAAACCTAATTCGCAAAATGTTATGCAGAAATAAGGGAATATGGAGGAAATCAGGAGTTTGATCCCACAGAACTCCTTCCACTAGAGGGAGATGAAACTGCATCTGAATGACTATCAAACACTGTGGTCAAATTAAAAGGCTTTATTTAATAATGTACCACTACTTTCCCTGCTCTGTTTTGGAATTCACAATTGACTTGCTCTTTAATATTCAATACTATCTTCTAATGCTATCTTTGCTAAGTTTTTCACTCTTTAATGAACATTTCGCCTGTTACCAGGCAACAGATTGTATGAAGAACATAGTCAATATTTATATATATAGTCAACATATATCTATATATAGCCAATATTGTGCGATTTCAACAATGGTATATTAAGCAGTAGCATTGAATATTTTTCTTTAATGAATATCCTGCACATTCATGATTCTTTATAAATATCAATAACAACAGTAGACAGAATTTTTACGAAAGTATTAAGTTATTACCAACACATAAGTAATTTTCAATAGTTCAGGTTATGCACCATGTGGCCAGTTCTACAAATTCATTCATGGGAGAGTGAATAAGAAAGAGTTTCATTTCACATACTTATAAATACTTAAAGTATTTATGAACATTGTAGAAGACCAATTTTTTAACTTCCTAGTTTGTTTTCTAAAAGAAATTAGGACCTCTAAATTCCCAACTACCTTTGTAGACAGAGAGGACACATTATTACATTGTTTGTGACCTATAACATTTTTTTTTTGTACTTCTTGGTCTGCTTTTACAAGTTGAGTCTAGTAAGTATGCTTGTAAAACATTCTGTTTGCCCCCTCCAGCCCCTTCCTTCTTCTCCTCAGGTTTTACTGGTGATCATGATGCCACATGATGTGGGATATCCCTTTGGTCAGTTGGGGTCAGTTGTCCCAGCTGTGTCCTCTCCCAAGTTCTTTCTTGTGCAGCCCCAACCTCTTCATTGGTGGAGTGGGGTGAGAAGCTGAAAAGGCCTTGACTCTGTGTAAGCACTGCTCAGCAATCATGAAAACATCTGTTATTAACACTGTTTTCAGCACAAACTCAGAGAATAGCAACATGCAAGCTGCATTTAACTCAACAAGAAATTTAACACTATCCCAGCCAAAACTAGTACAGTCTTCACCCTTTATTCCATACTAATTATGTCATGCTCAGGTCCCACACTGTCTAATACATCCTCATTAGCCATGACCCCCTTCTCAGCCTTTGGTATATATATAGTGATATCACTCCCTTAGTTTTCAGGCAAGCACTACAAAATGTCCTGTGAGTTCACTTAGCCTATGACTTTGAAATCCATCTGTTTCGATGGTCACTCAGAACAGAAAACATAGTGTGTTGTGTGGAGTTACTGTGCACCAAAACCAGCTCAGGCCAGGTCACCACTGCACTTATACTGCTTTACTGGTTCCCATCTATGTACAGCACTTAGTCTAGAATAAGAAAAAAAAACCCTGCACTCCTTATTTGCTTCCTTTACATCTTTCTTAAACTAAAAGGAAGACAGTCTCTAAGCTATTTATTTTAGAATCAGTAGTATCAGACAGCTAGCTACCTAGACAGGTCTTCAAAACTGTGCACTGAATGATATAAATTGTTTATCTACTTTTCTCATTATATTCTTTAAAACTGTGTGAAATTATTTGGCCTTTTCTATCTCTTTTTATTTCCTCCAATATTCTTAGTATAATGAACATCTTAAACTGCAAATGTTCATGTTTTCTAATTTTTTAACAAGTATTTTCTTGTTCTATGCTTAATGACTTTAAGAAAGCAAAGTAATTATTTTTCTTCACAAAACATGTATGTTACAGAAAATATTGCCCAGTGTTAAAAGCAGTTCTATTCACATAACATTTTCTAGCAAGAACAACTAATTTAAGGAAAGGAAAATCACCCAAAGACATTAAAAAAAAAAATCCTGATCATAGTCAGGAATTAAATATTTTAAATTTTTTTATTTCTAAAATACATAGGTTATAGGTTGCTATAAGTATTCATTCATGGGCACTTGAAACAGAAAATATATCAAATTTAATCAAGCTTACTGATTTTTGAGAAACAGTTAAACTTTTTTCTTTCTGTATAATCAGTGTTCATCTCCAAAATTAAATTCATTACACTCTTTCGTTGCTAATCTTGGCAGCAGTATTTAATTCTCAATACTCATTAATTCTACAATCAATATATGTTATTCACAGAGACATTTAATTATTGGATATCTCAGAGAATCATAGAATATGCCAAGTTGGAAGGGACCCACAAGGGTCATCAAGTCCCACTCCTGGCCCTGCACAGGACCAGCCCCAAGAGTCACACCATGTGCCCGAGGATACTGTCCAAATGCTTCTTGAACTCTGTCAGGCTTTGTGCTGTGACCACTTCCCTGGGGAGCCTGTTCCAGTGCTCAGTCACCCTCTAGGTGAAGAACTTTTTTATAATATCCAGCCTAAACCTCCCCTGACACAACTTTAGGCCATTCCCTCCAATCATGTCACCACAGTGAAGAGATCAGTGTCTTCCCCTCCTCTTCCCCTCAAGATGAAGTTGTAGACTGCAATGAGGTCTCCCCTCAGTCTCCTCTTCTCCAGGCTGAACAGACCAAGTGACCTCAGCTGCTCCTCATACAGCTTCCCCTCAAGGTCCTTCACCATCTTCATTGCCCTCCTTTGGACACTCTCTAACAGCATAATATCTTTCTTATATTGCAGTGTCCAAAACTGCACACAATATTCAAGGTGAGGCTGCACCAGTGCAGCGCAGAGCGGGACAATCCCCTCCCTTGACCAGCTGGTGATGCTTTGCCTGATGCTCCCCAGGACAGGGTTGGCCCTCCTGGCTGCCAGGGTACTGCTGACTCAGATTCAACTTGCCACTGACCAGGACCCCCAGGTCCCTTTCCATGGCACTGCTTTTCAGCATCTCATTCCCCTGTCTGTGTGTATAATCAGAGATGCAGAATTTGGTACTTCCCCTTGTTGAACCTGGATGACAATGTTATTGGACAGGTCATAAGGGAGCTGGCTCAGAAAGACGCCCTCTTGATCCACTGCTTGTCAACTGAGTGGATCTTGTGAGCAAAGTGGAGATTGGTGGCCATCTTGGCCACAGTGAACATGAAGCAATCAAGTTTAAAATCTCTGTTGACAGGAGGAAAAATGCCAGGAAAACCTCAACTCTGGACATAAGGAGAGCTGACTTCAGGCTGCTCAGAGAATTAGTAAGTAAGGTCACCTGGGAAAATCTTTTTGCAGGTGCTGGGGTCCATCACTGCTGCTCACTTTTCAAACATCACCTCCTAAAGGCAAAGGAGCAGGCAATTCCTAAATGTCAGAATTCAAGTAGACAAGGCAGAAGGCCGGCTTGTCTGAGCAGGGATCTTCTCTTGGAAATAAGGCAAAAAAGGAAGGTGTATGTCCAGTGGAAGCAAGGTCAAGTGACATGAGAAGAATACAGAAATGCTGCTTGCCACTGTAGGGAGAAAATTCATGTGGCCAAAACTCAGCTGGAGCTGAAGCTGTCCGGAATGTGGGGGACAATAAAAAGAGTTTTTTCAAATATATTAATTGCAATAGGCAGTGAAAAAATATCGTTGGCCCATTACAGGATGAGAAAGGTCACCTCACAAACAGCAACAGAGACAAGGCAGAGGTGTTTAACACTTTCTTTGCCTCTGTCTTCAAAATGGATGATGGACCAAGGGGGTCTCAGTGCCCTGAGCTGGAGGACCATGACTGCAAGAATGATCCACTCCCAGTTGACCCTGAAATTGTGCAGGATCTGCTGCTCTAGGTGAATCCCTAAAGATCTATGGGGCCGTTGGAATTCATCCCAGAATCCTCAAAGAGCTGGCTGATGTCATCACAAAGCTTCTCTCAATGGTTTTTGAATGGTCTTGGGAATCTGGAGAGGTCACAGCTGACTGGAAGCTGGCAAGTGTTGTCCTGATTTTTGAGAAGGGTGAGAAGGAGGACCTCAGAAACTACAGACCTGTCAGTCTCACTTGATTGCCTGGTAAAGTTATGGAGAAGATTATTCTTGGAAGTATTAAACAACACCTGAAAGACAACACTGTCATCTGATAGCTTGGACACGTTTGTGCCTGTGTGTCTGTGAGTACACGCCTGTGTGTATAATGCATACATATTAAGATTAGATAATATAAAAATAACAATGGGAGTAATTTTTAAAAATATCAGCCTCAAGGTCAAGCTTCAGAATTAATTTCTGGAGGAGACTAAAGTATAGTCAGCTTTGACTACCTCTGGGAAACAGTAAAACCTTACTGCTCTGAAAAACTTATTGCACTTTAACTGGAGCAACAGTCATAGCCTAAATAAAGATTACTGATTTTCCCTAGGTGTTCAAAACTGCAGATCGATCTCTTTATAAGCTTTAAAAAAACAAACCCACACAAAAAACAAACCCACAGCATGACCATGACTGTAGCACGCTTACATTTTCCAAAAACAGAGTACACTTTCATCTTTAAAAATCC
Source organism: Cephalopterus ornatus (assembly GCA_013396775.1). Taxonomy (NCBI): domain Eukaryota; kingdom Metazoa; phylum Chordata; class Aves; order Passeriformes; family Cotingidae; genus Cephalopterus; species Cephalopterus ornatus. The sequence goes on along the minus strand of VZRE01011072.1, from coordinate 70,020 downwards.
ACTAAGGACATGGAAATCACCATTATTTATTACATAGGAGGAGCAAGTATTGAGTAGCAGAAAAAGCAAAACAAACAAAAGCAGGAAGATAGCCTTGCCTTTGGATCTGGATTACTCATGTGTAAATTAAGCACATACATAAATGAGAGTTTTCAGGTCTAGGGCCCTAGGCTACCATTTGTGATGTCTCATTTGCAAGAAAATTATTTTCTTCATTGTGCCAATTACTTTCTGCTCAACTTACAATAGCTTCCAAATAGATCATTAGCCAAATAGCAATTACCTTGGGCAAAGAACACTTCTTAACAATGCCCAAATTTTTTGGCTTATGGTAGCAGTGCTACTTGTGAAATTAAACTGTAGCTAAAAAAGAGAGTTTTAACAGGAGACTTACAATTTTAAATAATTTCAAATGCAATTTTTTCAAGGGTAATTTTTGGTTCCAGGCATGTTATAATTTCAGTGTTAGCAAAATGAGATTTACATTAGCATTGTGTCATTTGTTTTGGAAAAATCTACTATCCTGTAAACTGAATGTACGAGCTGCTGGCTACCTGCATATTTTGTTTTAATAAGACCATTAATTATAAGACAAGGCAAGTGCTAAAATTTCATAATCTTAAATTACAAAAGGAACAATCAATAGAACTACTGACTATACATGTCACATTCATCTAAATTTATGAATATTTTACCATTCAATCTTTACATTACATACACTAATTCTAAAAGACAAAATAATCACAAATGCTTCTAAAGAATGAGTAGAAAAATTAAAGTCGAAGTTTATAAAATAATGTATAGCTTAGAGAGGAACAGAAAATTTTCTGAAGTCCTAATTAAGAGCAGGACCAATTCTTTCTGTATTAAAACTACAGCTACTTTTCTGCTGAATACAGTGGAGACTAAAATTAGACTAAACTTTTCCTAAACAGAGACAGGAGTAAAATATTACATCACTTTGTTACCTTTATTTTATTTTTCATACATACTAAGGAATGTGGATTTATTTTTAAGGAGCCACTGACAGCAGACTTTCTAAATGACTGACCTTAGAGTCCATAGGAGTAATGAAAGAGCAATTCCCTTTGATCTAGGAAAATGGATGTTTAAAAAAAACCTCATAAACCGTTCACCTGTTAATTCAAAATTAAGAAGGAAAAGTCACACTCTATCCCATACCTCAGTCACTTGAATTCTTTCAGAGAGATTCCAGAAAATAAACCCTTAAACTTTTCATTTTTCCTAGACTATTCCGGAAGCCAGGAATATCTTCCTCCTGAAATTATAATCAGCCTGTCTGTCTGAGTAGCTCCTGACCCTCCTGCCCAGGCAGATTATGAGATGAGATTATGAAGGGCCACCCTCAAGCAAGGGGAAAAAGAATATGCATTCTACTCCTGAGGACCTGTCTGCCTGCAATGCTAAGTACAAGGCAGTAACAGAAACCTCTGTCCAACCCATCCCTTCAGGGCTGTGTAGGGTGTACTTGTCTCACAGAGAGGGAAGTAGGGAGGTTATGAATCATGGGAAGAAACACTGCACTATCTCACTGTGGTACGCTGAGGCTCAGATTACATTTATTTGTATAATGAGGGAAAAGGACACTTAGGACTTACCGTAATGATGCTTTGAATACATTTCCTCAACCTTTTGCAATTATCCCGCAGAATATTTAGAGTTTGAATAGAATCTAGGTAAAAAATGGTGTCCAAAAAGCATTTCTTGGTTTTGGGTTTTTTTTGATGTTCGGTTGATGTCAGAAAGGTCAAGCATTCAAATATGTTTAATAAACAATACGATGATGATTCATGTCTTATATTGCTTTTGCTGGTTCACACAGAGGAAAACCCATTCTTGCTTTTGATTATTCTGGTGGTTCTGATGTCAGCAGACTCTTACAAAAAAAAAAAAAAAAATAAAAAGCCATATGATCATGTAAGTGAAAAATAATTTTATGCTTCCTCAATAGAAATGGAAATGTTTCCTGTTATAATTCTGTACACACTTCTGTCTTGAAGTTGAACAAACAGATAACCTTCAAAAGCTGAATCAAAATGCAGACATGTTCTGAGGTAGTTTTGATTTTGAGCAGTTACATTTGGCAAGTTGTAATTGACTGAGAACACATCACCACTGTAAATGCATATTATCATATTATCAAATGGTAGATTTACTAAAAAAGTCTTGTGTTAATTTTCAAATGAACACTTCTTGACCTTATGGATTTAATTTTTTAAAAATTGTAACTAACAGAATTTTCTTGCATAAAGCTCATTATGTTCTTAATAGCATAATTGAAAAAATTAGTGGGGTGAATAGATTAATGATGTGAATCCACTTATCTATAGTACAATTTGGACAGCAAAGTTTAGGTATTGTACTGCAAGTACATCTTTGTGCTGAGTTTAGTCCAGTTAAGGAAGTATAGAACTCATGGGGAATATTACTACTGAATTAACCTGCCTTTTCATTAAAAAATTGGTTATATATGAATAATCACCTTTAAGAAGTGCTGTTCGATCCTTCCTCAGTGTTTTTCACAAGTGTATCTTCACCACTGTCTACTAACAGAAGAAATATATGTCAATCTAAAAAAAAGTAAATTAAAGAACACACAGGGTACATTCACTTTGTTTACTTTTTTTGGTGTAATCAGTTGAAATTAAGCATCAAAATAGCATAACGGGTTTTGCACCTAATAAAGAAATCATACAACAAAAATGTGGAGACAAATCTAAATTGATGTTTCAACAGAAACAAAACTTGCTACATTGAAGATCTGTCTGCTGGCTCAATTTTATTATTATTTTGAAGAGGACCATAGTGCAATATTTTTCATTAGAAATGGTGTTTTGGACAACACTGAGTTTTTTCGAACTTGTTTTAGAGTTTGTTGTCAGATATCTTCTGACACCAGCTGCCCTAACCATATGCCAATACTATGATCAGTGATAGCTTGCTTCAACACAAGCATCCTTTTCCATATTGCTTGCAGAAAACCAGGAAGAGCAGAGAGTTACCATGTCATCTAGAGCAGATGACTGATGGGGCCCTGCCTATTAGGGGTGGTAGGTCTTGTGTTCTGCTGAGATTGAATAACCAGTAATTTTTTCCTGTTTCTCCTTCCACTATCTTCCCATCACATTTTTTATCTCATCTATCCTTACCTGTTCTTTTAAAATACACTCTACATATTTCACATTTTTAAAATGTCAGTGATCCTATAATTCAGGTGACATTGCAAATTTCTAGATCTTCCCTTTGATCCATCCGAGTCTGATGGAACATCACTCTCTTGCTGTCTCTTAAGACCTTCTGTGACAAAATGCATTCCAGAATAATTAGTAGGAAAGAATTTAAAGCATGATTCTGAGGCAAAAATGGTATAGTAAAATTGTGTTTCTGCTTGGTGCTATGAAAAGAATTTGAGGAGTTTCCTCATGTTCTGAAGACTGTTACCTCTCTCATAAGTAGATAAATGTCTATCACAAACGAGCTCATGCTGCGAGCCCAAATCCATCTATAATGCCTGTATTACCTGTTTAGAACCTTCTGGCCTTTTCTGTCTTCTTATCTTCCTAAATAACAAATTTATCAAGCTGTCTTTAGGTTTGTCCAGTTTCATAAAGCCCATGGTTTGGGCCATCATCTGACCTTTTGTCATGTGTTTGAAGGTTGTCAGGACAAATGTATGGGATTACATACTATAGGATTACATACTGGTAGTAACCCAGCTCCTGAAGCATTGCTGAAGAATATGCCTTCTTGCAGCATGTCACCCAAGGACGTTTCCATGACTGTATCACTTCTTCTTAGCTCTTTTATTTTAGCAATTGATCAGTAGATACCTAACCTGCTGAAAAACTATAACCTTCTTTTCTGAATATTTTTCAAATTTCTTTCAGCTAATTTCTATCACTTGAAAAAACTATTTTGACTACTAGCTGTTTGGGTTACCATAGATGATAAATACATACTGAAATATGTCTGCAGGTTTCTAACACAAGTGCTCATTCAATCTGAGTCAACAAATAAATCTTTCAAAGCAATAATTATTTCAGCCAATAGAACCATTTCTGGTTTTTAAATCCACATTTGCAATTCACTTACGTTCCTAAGGAGATTGGACATTAACTAACACTTGTTAGACTGTGTACCTCAGAATGGTAAATTCTGCATAATCTGAAGTGTTTCCTGCATGTAAATACGTACTACAGGTCGTGTGTCAACTGACTATTGTAAGAATTTAATAGCAAAGGAGTAACAAAAGAGCATATTGAAATTAGAAACTGAAGGAAGCAACATTGTATCACAAACATACAAATTCATGAGGACTACACTTCAGGTTTCAGAATTTGTTTGCTGCTTAAAAAGCTAGATAATAATTACAAGATGCACAATCATCTTGCTTTCAGAAGATACATGAGAAGAAAATACAAGAGTTAGCAGTCATGGAGTTGACACCTTGATGACCAGACAATAAGGATACCCTTCCCCACCCCACTCCCACCCTCTCCCCCTCTCAAAAAAACAAAACAAAACAAAACAAAACAGAAGATAATATCAGTACATAGCTATTAGATTATTTCAAAAGCTGTGTTGATATTCATACTGGTTTATCAACATTAGAAATTGTTAAAAAAAGAGGAGATACTTAAATATATCTAAATGTACTTTAAATATATTTGTAATGCTTGTAATGTTTGTGCTTCCACTGTTAGTTCAATGAGCACACTGTAGTCTCTGTTTTATTTTTTTTAAACCAAGAGCAACCAAGTATCCTTATAGCTAACAAAATAAATAATACAAAAATTGAAAAGTTCATTTAATTTAAAATGGAAATACCAAATACTTTAGCAATTTACATGTCTGTGTATACTATCTGGGTAAAGCTAGCAACTCAAAGACAAACAACTTCAAAATAATGGGGCGGGAATTTTTCTAAACATTATATGCTTTTAGAGGTTATCTTCAGGATGTCAAGGAATGAGGTTTTTTCTATTTATTTTTTTTCTCTTTCAAGAAGGTTTGGCTATGAGGCAAAAATAAGGAAAGTTGCATAATGAAGAGATATATTCAGTCTACTGGGAGGAAAAATCATTTCTGCTATATTCAATAAGATATGCATCAAACAAATATACTGGATTACATAGACACATTTGTCTAAAAACATTTTTTTAATTCCTATTACTTTTTGAAGTAAATTTTCATTTTCAACTATGTGTTATTACTGTCATATCAGAAACAAAATACTTTATTTTTTTATTGTGACACTGCCCCCATTATTTTATTCTCCCCTGTGCCTTTTGTTGATGTCTGAAATCAGAGCTGCTAATTAGAATTTGGTAAGAAAGAAAATAATTTTTAAGGAGAATTGCCTGAGAAACAAAGCCAAGTTCTGAAAAAGACATAAACAAACATGCTATAGCATAAGGTTGATCAAGATTTCAACCAACAGTGATGTACTTCACTAAGAAGATGTATGCCTAGTTTTCCCACTCTGATGCAGTATATGAAGAAAAAGTAATTAAAATAAAGTCTAAAAGTGCATGAGAACCATAAATGTTGAAATCATTAGTAAAGGTAATTAAAAGAAAAAAAAGGGTAACAGTTATAAATATATTTAATTCAGTCATCAAGTGTGCGTGACAAACATGCTAAAATGTAAATGGTCTAAGTACATACACCTGTTTTTTTTTCAGTGAAGAAATTATAGCTGTGAAAAAATAAAGCATAGCATACCATTACTCTTCAAGTTCAGCCTAATCACATTTTTTAATTAAACAAAATCAGCATAGAAGACTTGCACATGATGATTATGAACTGAGGCAAGACTAAATTCCTTAAAAGATTTCCAAAGGCATTGGATAATTTTTTTTTATTTTATTTTTTGTTGTTGTTGCTAAGTCTCATGTTAATTTGTGAAAAAATTTAAATCCTTGTTCAGTGCTAGCATTTTTTTCCAGTAGCATTTTTTTTCCTGGGGAGAAAACTTCTTGTTCTTTGTTAAATGAACTTAATTTAAGGATCCATACAGGCCAATATCATACAGTGCAATATGTATAAATGTCTAGCAAAAGCTGAAGATGAGAAAAGTCTTACTAATATGTTAGATATTTTCTTAGAAAATAGTTTAACTGAAAAGAATATGTTTTAAACCAATTATATTTAAAATTTACAGTTTAAGATTAATCTTTGAATTAAAATAAAATAGCAGCTCACATTCCCAGTATTCTGGATACATCATAGTCATAGCATAATGATTATATGCAATTTCCTGTTTATTAAAAAAACCTCAAACATTTTATCTTACTCATATCAAAGAAAATAAGTTGCCATAGAGTGGAGTTCTATATTCCGTGAACAGTTTTGAAAGAATCCTACCTGGTATTGGAATTTGGGCTCATAAAGGATGATACAAAAATGAAGTCCCCATCAATTTCTGTAGTCTTTGTGTAAGTCTTGAGTTTCTTCTGACTATCAAAAGTTGGAAGAATGTACTAAAGTAGATCTGTTATAGACTGTGAACACAGCATAAACAGTTAGTATTAGCATCAATGGTTAGTATTAATACAAAGATTGTATTTTCCAGTTCATAAAAGAAAACATGCTTGTGATTTCTTATATCAAAAATGAATGTAGAACATTGCAGAACTACTATAAAGTTTTTTTCCAATCAGTCTAATGGAAATATCTGTAGATCAGGAAGCTTGATTCATGGCAAAAATACTCAAATCCATGTGCACTTTATCCTAAACTGTGATTTGTTATATAAAGAGTAATATGACAGTTGCTTTTGGAAATTTGGACATAATGACTTGGAAGAAATTCAAAGATTTTTGCAGCTTTAATGATTATTTTTTTGAAATATTTAATATTCTTTTTTATAACTTGAAGTTAACAAATGAAAATGATTGGAGTTCTTTCCTTTCACTAATGAAACAAGTATACTCTGAAAGACACTAATAAGACAGAAGGCAGACAGTAGTTTCAAGTAATCTCTACGCTTTGCTTTGTGCATAGAGACGTATACATAAAATACTGAAAAAATACCTATAAATTATTCATAATATTTTCATAAGAACTTGTGAAAGTTTTCTTTTCAAATATTTGTCTCAACAACTTTAGGAATACTGTGTTATAATCTCTTATGCTATGACCAAGTCAATGGAATATAGAAAATTCTTCATCTTAACAGCCATTCCTTCTTTAATGTCTATAAAGGGAATTTCTGTGTGTAATGCATTTTAGAGAGTGTCACAGAGAGTCCTAAATTTGCATGTTTTAATCTACATCCGCAGATAAAGCCAAACCCACTACTAGTAGGTCTTTCAGGACAGACGCTAGACAGATATATACAAAACACTGTATGTCCCAGATTTGTACCTCACTTCCCAAAACTGATAGAAAATCCCTAAAAACATTTCTATTGCTATTTTGCTAAACAAAAGGAAAATGTAGGCACAAGACGAAACTGAAACATTCATATACGAACAGTTTATGTTATTGGACAAAAATTCACATCTGTAATTATTTTTACAACCTTATTCCCCAAACGTAGAAATTATGTAACAATCTGAGGGTGATACATTCTAGGGAAATTTCAAGGTAAGTAGGGTTATTTTTTTCCCTTCACAGGTTTTGGGCTTTTGTTACCCTTAGGTTTCCATGCATAAAAACAGGGTAATAACTCTTACACTATGTTGCTGTTATTTTTCTTTCATAGTTCTGGTTTGGTTCCTGTCTCAGTACATTGGTCGATCAAGGATTCTGTGCTACATTTCTGATTTTTTAAAAAAATATATATTTCTTTGTCTGCTTCTGAGGCATTTAATGAGGTTTTCTTAGCCTTTTGGGTTCACTGAGCTTGTGAAAGTTGCAGCAATGTCAGTTTCCAATCTTATGTCTTGGAAAGCAGAGGGAATTGGAAAGGTTAGGGCTGCTGAGCAGCAGTCAGCTATTACAGTATAAAAAGTAATAATAGTCATGGCTCACTAAAGAAGGTAGCAAGAGAACACAGAACTGAGCTCACAACAGAGCAAAGAAATGCTGACTTTGAAAAAGTAAACAGTATATATAGAACACAGGATCTTTCTCAAAGTAGTATAGAGATTAGGTCAGACCTCATCCAATTTACTACAAACCAGCCAAATTAACTACATGAGATTATTTCTTTCCTGTACCATTTCAGGATATTAGACTGTAGATAACTTGTTCTTCGATTCCTTTTCACTGTTACCTTCGAAACCTGTACCATGTTATTTAAAAAGCTAAGTCATGTGCTGTCAAAAAAATGTCACATTAGTTGAGAGACTGCATTTACTGGTTAATTGTTTAAAAAAATAATGTAATTTTAAAAATCAGGGGAAAAGTATAATCAGCAAAATATTTTGGGATTGAATTAAACGTAATCACAGGGCAAAGGTCTGAAAATGAAGAAAAAATATCTTAAAAATATTTTGGTTTTTTAGAACATGTAATTGTTTTTATCAAAGATGAACTAGAATCGGCTACTCTGTTATCAATTGTTAGAAATAATCACAGCACCAAAATGAGGACAGATCACTCATTATAAATGCCTACTAGAACACTGTGCAGAGTACAAAATTCACCCCACAGAAATCTGACAGACGCCTCAGTTTGATACTCAGTGTTATTTTTTTACTAGCAAAAAGAATTTGGGCCCTTAGAGAGAGCTACATCAGTCAGGAACTTAAAATAATACAAATTTCCTAATCCTGTTGCTTTTTATATTATTGTGGGGAAAAAAAAGTAAGATTTTCAATTCTAATTACAGAAATGATTGCCTGTGATAGATATGAGGTAAATGGAGCACAGTGTACCATAGTCCACTCTTTGAAGATAGGGAAACCCCTGACTGTAATACAACCTAATGCAGAGTTCAGAATTCTAGTTTCTATCCAATGGCATTACTTGTTGCCGGAATTGTAGAGCAGAATACTTAATTTTGACTGAACAAAAATTAATTGTGCTTTGCAGTGTTTTCCACATAGAATTCTATTGCTGACTTGGCATCCTAACAGGATAGCTTTCATTTGTGTGATTTGGGTAAATTCTGTCAGGCCAGCCTTTCCTTTTCAATGCCTTCAACTGCTCAGCATTGGCATTCCAGACATGCTGTTCACATGTGTTTCATAAGCACAAAAGAGGGCATTTTGAGTGCTGTAAATATGAACCTAAATAGTGACTTACAGAGTAAATCACTCTCCTTAGAGGAACAGTTATCAGCATGTCTGCTTCCCAAGTTTGGGAGCAGTGTTGCATTAGGCACTAAGCTGAATGCTTACGTGACATTGCTTCCTTTGTGATAATGCTGCACATGGTGTCAGTATGTGACTTAGTTTGATACGAATCTGGCATTAAAGATGATCTTCCTGTCTCCTGATTTCCCTTTATCTCTGCCTGTCGATTGCTTCAGTCTTTTCTTTGATAAAGTCTTTTTCTGTTTATCAAGGAGTAGCAGCTGGCTATGACAAGCAAGAGAAGAAGGGAAATATACACTGTTACAATTACTACTGGAAGGCCTGGTGAGAAAGTTTTGTTTTAGGGAAATGAGAATGTCAGGTGTATCACGATGATACAGACTCTGGCTGTGATAGTGGTAATTTTGGAACCAGTGATTTACTTGTTTATTTTGACAGATTGTTTTAAACTTCCAAATAATAGTAAGGGATTTTGTCACCCTTGAAAACAAGACATTTTAATTTATTTTGACCAGATCTTTCACTGCTGTTACACTGTACACAGCATACTGCTATATTTAGTGGCTGAATGTTTCCTCTTATTGCAATTTATGTCATTGCTAAATAAGAAAATCAGTGTGAGTCATCACTAGATTAACACCACAATGGTTATCCTAATGAATCTTTTGTACACATTTGAATTAACAGAAAAAAAAACTTTGGCCTGCTGATTATCAAAAGGGTTTTTTTTTTTCAGTTTGCTTTTTTTTGTTTGTTGGCTTGTTTGTTTGCTTGTGTAGGAAGATGGCTATGGTTAAAACATACTCTTATTTACAATATCATGTCATAGGAATCATAAAAATCGTAAGATTTTTTCTGGTCAAAACATTGCCTTTTATTCCATTAAATTTTCCTCAACTGCTTTGTGGATTCTGTTTAACATGCCACTATAAAAATATTTTTCCCCAGAAAAAATGTGTCCTCTCATTCTGTTATAGCCCCTAGATTACCTTGCTTTGGACATTTAACTATAACACACTTTTTCAGTTCCTCTGGAGCTTTCCTAATGTTACTTAAAGCTGGAAAAGCAATGATTTCTTCTCCCTAGTAGTCTAGAGGTTTTGTGTGGTGGTTTGGTTTATTTGGTTTGTTTTGGGGTTTTTTTAGTTTGTTTTTTGTTTTGGTGTTCTTTTCTGTTTGGTTGGTTTGGTTTTTTCAGTGAATAGGTCTTACTTGCACTTATATAATTGTCAAACATTACTTACTGTTATAATTGTCTCATTTCTAATTCAGTGATCAATGAAAAATAGTCTATTTCAAAATCCTCCAAGTTTTCCTACTCAGTGCTAGCCAGCTGTGTATTTTACTACTGCAATTAAAAAAAACCAAGGCTATACATCTCTACCACTGTGGAGGAAAACAAGTTTCAGTACAATTCTGATAAATGCTGAGATGTGTTTTCTTAACTGCAAAGAATCCAGCTCTCTTTGAAGGGATGAGACATGCACAGACTTTTTTTTCCCCGAGTGCTCATTCTGTCCTTTTTGTGAATTATGTTGGGTTTATCCTGGTCATCTAACAAGTTCAAATACGTAACTAAGCTTTGGATGCTTGGTCACAGCTTACCTGAACATCTTGCTTTGGAAATCTGACATAAATTGTGTGCCACTTCAGATTCTCACCACACTTTTGATTTTGGGTAAGTCAAATATGCCTTACAACATTGCTAAAAGTGTATTGAACATACAGTATAAAAAACACTAGAAAACTCTTGCAAAGCAAGAAGTCATTCTGACCTCCCTTAGGCTTAAGGGAAAAGAATAAGAACATGCAGAGGAGTTACTATAACGATGTCTTGAAAATGTTTACTGTATGAGCATAGTGTAGGTTCTTAGACACAGGCTTCATTTCCACTGATGTTTTGTTAAATTTTGTTAAATTTTACCATTACTTCAGAACATTTATTTCTTTTCTATATTATCTATTGCTCTGATGTAGTGTGATGTTTCTTTCCATGCATACAGACTGGAGTGTGAGAGAGGTTAAGATAAAACTCGGTATCTCCCTGAAAAGATTTAGGCTTCATGCATAACTGCACACTGGAACAAGGTATTGCCTAGACAAGAACCAGAGGGATGACAAACTTCCAGGTTTAACTTGAATCTCCTTCCCCTAAAATCAGACAAACTAATTTCATGCACTTGTTTTGTTGCTTCTCAGGAAATATACCCTTTGTTTGATTGTTCCCTCTCTGTCTCCCATATGGACATCAAGCTTAGATTTGACAGAGAAACAATCCCAACATATGAGAAATGAATGTGTCTTTGCTCCCTTATTTTATTCTACAAATCAAAACTAACAGGTACATGCTTTATAAGACTTATTGTCTTCAAAATATTTTTTCATATAATCTTGACAGCGTTTACTGTTTTTTCTTTCTTGTTTCTCTTTTTCCTCTTTTTTACACTATAGTTCTGTGCAACAATATATGAACAACACACAACTTAAAAACTTTCATGTCTTTATGACAGTATGACTATTGATTTCCTCTATGCATTAAAACAAACAGTTGCCATAATTTGTGAGCATACAATATTTTATAGAACATATTCATAGTTAAAAGAGGTGTCATATTTTTCCTTTATCTTTCTGAAATAGCACATTTGAGTTGGCTTTAGCACCTAGCTAATCAGTTTCTAAACAAGATTCTCCTGAGTAATCTTCTTTTCCTATACCAAGCAGTATGCTTTCTTTTGTGCCCTTTTCCCTCTTTTTCTTTTTTCACCATGTCATATATTCCTTTCTGTTATAATCATAAACCTGCTTTTTTATTTAGATTTAACTTATTCCCTCCTGTCCTATCATCTTTTCTTCTATCATTATGCAACATGGTTTGACGGCTGCTCTTCTACCCTATTATCCTTCTCCTGTCACCTCAGGTCTTTGTTTCATCATTTCTTTCCTGCCCTTTATACTTCCACTTTCATCTTCTGTTTTCCCTTTCTAAAGGAATATTCCACCACTTTGTACTGTTGCCTGCAACTTTCTTTCCTCCCCTCCCCCCAAAAAAGCCTGCACTCTGGCTCTACATTCATGAGAGCATTCTCTCATTTACCTTTCTCTTCTACTTCTTGCCTCTATTTTTTCTACTTACTGTCTTCTTATACTGATAAATAATATTTAAAAATGTAGTTAAAAAATATTTCTGACAAGGACATCTATGGTGCCATTCATCCAACCTATTTCAGATTCTTCAGTGTAAATACCTACACAGTTTTTGTTCACTCTACAGATAGAAGCTGATGCTATGAAGAAATTCTATGATAGATAAGTCAGATACAAACACCCATCACTACGCTTCCTTTTCTCTAGGAGAAAATCTTTGGATTTAGCCTCTTCTGCTTTCAGAAAATGGTATCAGAGATGAGAAGAAATGTCCAACACATCCATACTGCATGAATAAACATTTGAGTGAGTGGACAGCTCTGCATAAGATTATTCATAATTAAAGCCATATCTGTGAAACATTTTCTGTGAAATTAAGTAGTACTATTATGAGTATATCCACACAGTGTAGTAGATAATTAGTCCCCTTATTTGTGTCTACTTTTCATGCCAGATTGCACAGAGCACTCTTGAACCACTGACCTTGGCACCTAATTGATGAGGACACCACATTTTTCAAGACTGCCTACATTTTCTTTTTTCAAGACTGCCTACATTTTTTCTCAAAGGGTGCTAGAGGATGTTAAGATCTGGTATGTTCCTGTGCTGTAGTTATATTCTCACACAAAATGAAGATGTGGTCACATCATATTCCTTTATCAGGAAATTTTAGAGACACTACCAATCCCAGTATCACAGGTATCTTTCATATGCAGAGTATAAAGCTTGTTGTGAATCTTTTCTAAATTTCATAAGTTTAAGAAAAGAAGTGTTGTAATTCCATCTTGGAACTGGTTTACAATGGAACATAGCCAGCAATTAGATAAACAAAAGTTATGTAAGGTTCAGGGCACTTATAGTAAACATCGCTTATATCATGGATGAAGTTCTCTCTTCCATATATATATATATATATATATATATATATATATATTCTGCTCCATTCTTTTCATGGGTGTCAAAGAATTAGCAGAAGAGTGCTGTAAGGTGTGAGGGATTATCTCAAACTTCACCTCAATTAGTTTACATGCTACCTTTAATCGATCATGCCTTTCTTTATATTTACTCATGTTAATTAATTATGAAATTATGCAATAAGGATTAGGAGATATCTCCTTTGGCATATAAACAAAATGACATATTTTCTGGCTTATAACTACAGCTCTTGGAAAACTCTGTGTGCTCCTCATTAGGAAAAAAAAGTTATTTTCTATTTCCTTAAGATGTCTAGAAGTGTATGTGTTTGAACATGTGCATGTAAGTGTCATATGTATGTACGTATTTAAGGATGATATATATTTAAGGCAATCTGAGGTTCTTAACTGAGTTGTCTAGCTCATTTACAGTATTATTTTATCCTGGATTACTGAGGCTCAAGAAATAGGTAAATAAATGTCTACACCATAATACGACTATAGTAAGATTCTAGTATGCCTAATTAACTAGTGCTTTTGTAACTAGTGTCTGCCCTTGCATGGGTTGCAGTAAGTCACTATTTGAATACTGGTCCATTTTGATAAAAAAGAAGGCATTTTAGTTTCATAATAGTCAGGTAGCACACATTTCTAAAATGGTGCAAAAGGCAAAGAAGACGACAAGTGAGGCTGATGTACAAATAAAAAAGTATTGACTTATGTCAGACAGAACACAAACTAGTAAGCACAAGGTTAAATATCCCCATTGGTATATCATACTGCATCCTTGCTACAACAGAAAGGTGTAGTTTTACAGTAGTTTTATGGAGCCAAAGTTGAAATGAATGCCAGTACTTCAAATGAAATTATGCATTAGAAATGAAGATTATTAGGAATATTTGACTTAATACTATTCAATAGGCTTATTTTATAATTTTTAACGATGCAGTTGCAAGAGTTTGAGGCAGTAATTAAACAGAGTATCTACAACCTTCCAATCATATCAGAAAAAAACCCTCAAACTAAACCTAAAATTAGCAGCTGTAGACATTATACGGTCACATAAACCTTTAAACTCTTCTAAGTCATGACTCCATTGGGAAGCTGAGTGGCTGGAGTCAATTTGTAAGGCAAACGGGTTTTGCTTAGTATCAACAAAACTTTTGCTTTTGCAATTGCCAAATCAACTATAAAATAAAACTGACAACCACTGTCCACATTGTATGATACTTTCTGACAGTTTTTCAAGATTATTTAACTTCTGTTGCCATTTATGTGAAAGCTTAAGGAACAGTTACTAAAAAGCTGCCAGTCTGTTCCTTGTCACAAGAAACCTACATTTACTCCTCTGAAAGGGAGAAATTCACTGAAGACTAAAATTAATGATTGCACAGTTTATGCAGTTTATACAGGAAAGATAAAGGTGTGTTATTTGTTGTGGGTAAACAAAGCAATTTCTTTAAGAACCTATTTAAAAATGTGTTTCTATATTGCATTGAGGTGCTGCAAACTTTTATGGAACAAAAAGAAGCTTATAGGTTCTTTTGACAAGTACATAATAATTCCTCTTTTTAAATTATTTTTTCAAAAGGGAAGTATTTAATGGAAAACAGTAAAAAAACCCTTTAATGAGATTGTAAATTGCAGATGATAACAATTTTATTTTCTTGAAAGAATCCACCTTTCTTTCCTCAGCTAACCTGTGCAGAACCTGTCTTTATTAATATCATTCAACTATATTTTCAGAAGAACTGTATATCTTGAAGGAGGATTTGAATACAGAAGCAAGGAAACAAGCATCCTCCCTGAAAAGAAAGGTGATATATTGTCATAGTATATCTTACAATTATAATAGTTCAAAGAAAGCCCGAGATTCCAGTTTAAATTTATTAAGTAGTTTCTAATGAGTCCATAATTTTGTTGCTTATTTACAATAGAAGTCCCATGCTATATCAAATTTTAACAAGTCTTACCTCTGAACAAGACTAAATGGTAAAGCCAGTTTTGACACTGATTTCCACTAATTAGTGAGATTATCTGGCATGGTTTAATTTTTTAAAATGTTTAACTATGATGCACAGTATAAAACAGTATCTATACGAAGACAAGTTTTCTGGAAAAACCATGATCCTGGTAGAACCTTGTAGCCCTTTTTTGTAATTTTAGAAGATACACAAGTTATGAGTTTTAGCTCTGTTTTAAGTGACATTTCCAAATATCAAGTCTTCTTTTTGTCCTTTATTAATAGGGCTTGAAAGCTTTAAAACATATATCATATAGATAGTAATAACATGAAAGAAATATGGTTTTATAGATTAATAGAATAATATTACAACACAGTTAAATGTTAATTAGGGTGGAAGAAAAGGAAGGAAATGGTCCCAAGGAAAAGGGTTTGTTTTGTCAAAATGAGATAAAGTAGAAAAAATGGCAAATAAAGAGGCCCGACATATTCTTACCAAGCAGAATGGCGGGTGGGCTGCCTTAGAACATTTTTATGACTCACCACTGTGCTAGTATTATTGCCAAAGGCAGATGGATGAAAATGTCAAGCATATGTGAAGAAGGTCAACAACAAAGATGCGAAGAGAAAGAAAATACTACAATCTTTTAAATATTTTTATAGCACTCTGTGATACAGCTAAAGGAAGTTATCTTCTTAAGATGGCTAGGAAGAAAAAGCTGAATGCAATGTAATTTTTCTGGTTTATGTCACAAAGATAAGCTAACTGTGCATTAGCTCTTCTACTTCTATCTTTTCCCCTTCTCTGAATTAGTATTTCTGAATAGAATTGCAAAAGTTACAAGAAGAGATTTATTTATAGATATTAATTTTACAGGTGTCAAACATGGATTTCTGAAAATATACAATAAAGAATTCTGGTGGAATTTCTATACATTATAATTCTTCTATGAAAAGCCATCTTACCACTATATGATTTCTTATTTTACCAAATCGATGTGTGTACATTTTTGCTAAAATAAAATACTGTAATAGGTTGACCCTGGCAGGATGCCATGTACCCACTAAAGCCACTCTCTCACTCCCCTCTGCAACTGGACAGAGGAGAGAAAATATAACAAAGGGTTTGTGAGTTGAGATAAGCACTGAGAGAGAGATCATTTACTGATTAGTGTCACAGGCAAAACAGACTCAAAGTGGGGACGTGAATTAAATTTGTTACTAACAGAATCAGTACAGAAGAATAAGAAGTAAAATAAATCTTAAAAACACCTTCCTCCCACCCCTCCCTCCTTCCCAAGTTCTACCTCCCCACAAGTGGTAGAAGGAGATGGGGAGTGGGGGTTACAGTCACTTCATCACAGGTTGTTTTCTGCTGCTGCTCAGAGAGAGGAGTCCTCCTCTACTCCAGCACGGAGTCCCTCATGGAAGACAGTCCTTCATGAATTTCCCCAACAGTTCTCCATCCCATGGACAATAGTTCTCCATGAACTGTTGCAATGTTGGTTGCTTTTCCATGGGGTGCAACCTTTCAGGCACAGGTTACTCCTGCATGGGTCCCTAACAGGGCCACAAATCCTAACAGGAAAACCTGCTCCAGCATGGGCTCCTCTCTCCATGGGTCAGCAGGTCCCTGCCAGGAGCCTGCTCTAACCTGGGCCTCTCATGGGCTCACAGCCTCCTTTGGGCATTCCCCTGCTCCAGTGTCGGTCTCCTCCAGGTGCTGCAGCTGGATCTCTGTACACCCCTGGTCGTCCATGGGCTGAATGGGCACAGCTGCCTCACCACGGTCTGCACCATGGGCTTCAGGAGAACCTCAGCTCTGGCACCTGGAACACCTCCTACCCCTCCTCCTCCGCTGACCTTGGTGTCTGCGGGGCTGTTACGTGTTCGCGCTCTGCTCTTCTCCAGCTGCAATTTTCACCTGCAAAATAACTTTTTTTCCTTCTTAAATATTTTATGACAGAGGTGTTACTATCATTCCGATTGGCTCAGCCTTGGCCAGCAGCTAGTCCATCCTGGAGCCAGTTGTCATTGGCTTGCCCAGACATTGGGGAAACTTCTGGCAGCTTCTCACATAAGCCACCCCTATAACCCCACATCTCATCTCTCCATCCATCTCCCTCCCCCACTGCTCTCCTCCCCACTACCAATACCTGGCCAATAGAAAAGCTAATACACACACATGCATATCAATATATTTGTAGGACAGAAAGTCACATAACAGCAAAGAATTAGGCAGAGCAGTAAGCTTTTTGTCCTTTTGCTGTTAGTATCTCAATAGCAAGACTCTGGTCTCTGCTTTCCTTTCCTGTTTCTTTGTAACATTTAAACACAAACAGTTATGCAAACTTTTAAACAATGTTATATTTATATTTTACTTAATTATAATTATATTTAGATATTTAAATTTTTTTTTCTGATTCCAGCCTCAAAAAGAGCATTTCTGCTCTTGTCAAGTCTGCTGCTAAAATACTTGAATGGCTGATGTTATGTCTAGGAGAGATTAGAGTATCAGAAAATCTGCTAAATTTTATATTCAGAATTTGCCTAATAGCTCAAGTACACTATCTCATGTGTAGTCACCTGATCAATTGCTGGTGAGACTGTGGCTTTTACTTTTTCCTTATTTATACTTTGAATGACCTTGCTCTTCCATACTTTTTTTTTTTCTTTTGATGTAAGATTGTTTTCAGGAGCAAGAAGGTACTTTTGGCATGAAATTAATTATCATTATTATTATTACATATTATCTAGTATAAGTTATCATCTCCAATACCGGCAGGTGGATGGACTCTTTAGCATGTTGTGTAACCCATTTTACATATACAAAATCTTACCAGAGAGCCATAAAGTTCCTGTTCAGCTCCAGTACTTGGGTTTCAATGACACCAGCCAATTTGCGAAGCAGGTAGGTGCCGCACACATCCTCCTGGGTTTTGGCTCATTCTGGTTATAACATATGGTTCCTCTACCTATACCAGGGATACCACGAGTGTTTTAAAGTGTATTGGTCTAGGCATATCTCTGGGTCAACTCAGTTGTTAAGTTCCTAAAGAATTTTTTATTCTAGTCGTACAAATAACCTTGACATCGGCTTGAGAAATACTTCAATGGCATATAAAGTTGCTTTCTGACCAGAAAGGGTTGCCTCTAAGTAGGTGTAGTTTATTAGGTAGTTCAGTAAGAATCATACAAGGTTTCCCTTTTCTGCCACTGTACTTGGAGATGGCTTGTCTATATTATGAGGTTGCATTAATTATTGTATTTGCCATTGAACAGACAAATTCTGGCAGCTGAAGGCTTGCATTTCTCTGTGACATGATATAACGAGGTTTGGGAGAGAGATTGTGTTACGCTGACCTAACCCACAACATTAGCAGAATTATTAAATTTGAACTGGGACGAGAGGGAAATCTCAATTGAGTTTTCCTTGTTGTACCAGTTAACTAATTCATTGTGGTGAAACTCCAACATCACAGTCATCCATCAGAGTAAAACGAAGGAAGTTCAATAAGAGATCTTTGTACTATTCTCATCTCAGTGTGTCAATATGCAAAAGTATTTGTCTGCTGCAAAACCAACATATTTTTCCAGATTATATTTAAGGTGTCTATCACTTAAGGTGTGTTTTCACCTACGCAAGCATTTTATGTAAAACCTGAAGGTTGCAAAAGATTAAAAAAAATTGTTGCTTAAGGAAGAAATTGCCGTGTGCTTTGGGATTTGCTAGGAGAGACAATCACAAAGACCATTTTCTACCTTATGTATTCCATTATAAATGGAATAAATGTCTGAATGACGCATTCTAATCCAAACCATCCTGCATTCATGAAATTTTATATGGATGCTGCAATTTTCTACATGATTTTAGGGCAGTAGAAGGCAATGAATGTTCCCTAATAATTTTTAGTCTGATAACATAGTTTTATTATTCATTATAGTGTTTTATAAGAAATTTATGCAGTTCCCCAAAGGAGTCATTGTAACTTTAAGTAAACTAGTGGCTCTCACCAAACCTTCTTAAGATACCTTACAAAATGAAATTTCTTGAGGCAGCATTTTATAGCAGTGGTTTTTAATGCTAAAAACACTATAAAGCAGAACATATTCTGTAATGTGATGAAGTAAATGTCTCTTGTTAGTCCAGAACAGTTCTCCTGATAAAAATGTGTGTTGTCAATAATCATTTACTCTGAATAAAAATGCTCCTATAAAATCATTCTTTTGAAACTTCATGGCATCAGATTCTGCATTTCTTAGCTTTAATGTCTAGATAGAGAAGTTCAGGTGTGAGATCATTAAACAAGCATATTCAAGGTTGTGCCATTGATCATTCATTCGATAACAATATTTATTTTAAGCTAGTAAGAGACTATTTTAGGAAATACACCTATCTCTTTTTTTATTTTTTTGTTTCTCAATTATTCTTTAAATGTGAATATAAATATTTAATTCATGCTTGGGTCTTTTTCTTCTTTTTTTTTTTTTTTTAATAACTTGACAGTGTTACCAAATAACAAGCTTTTAACCACCTATTTATATTTTCTTTCTTTCATGTCCTGTTTCCCATAATTTTTCTAGGATTAATTCTCAGAAAGGTGGTAACTTTGTAAATATATTTTGGTGTGCTCTGGGGTGGAGGACATCTCAGACAGGAAATTAAACCAAAAAGTGGGTTAAAATCTGACCTTTGTTGACTTTTATCTGCTATTTGTTGTAGTTTCTGTAAGGCATTTTATGCACACTTGCATGTCAAAAGGAGTTCACACTCACTGAGATGGGCTGTCACTCCTTTTACATTCTCTCAGAGGTTTTTCATCCATTGGGGTTATTTGATTTAAAAAAAACAAAACACCTCGAATATTTCAAGAGGTGATCATGAAACTAGGTCCCAAAGCTCTGTGTTAAGTTTGGAATTAATAGCTGAGCCCTTTTGATTGATAGACCCATTTATGCCCATTAAGATTTAAGATACAAGAGTAATCTTTAGAATTGAGGAAATTAACAATACACCAAAGATAAAGACTTGAAGGAGAAACTTACAATAGCAAAAACTCCCTGAAAAACATATATATGTTAAGTATATATAAACCACAAAGTTGTCAGAATCTTTGGAGAGAAAGAAAAGAAAGAATAGAGGCTCTCGACTGAGGATCAAAGAAAGAAATATTCAAGAATATCAAACAGTAAGAAAATACTTAGGAAAAACCATTACTCTGTAAGAAAACACACATGTATTTATCTAGGGATTTTGTGAGACTGTGATTCTAACTACAGAAAACCTTATAAATCTACAAATCAAATAATTTATTAGACAGAGTTTATTTCCTGATGTGTAACACTGTGTTAACAAGGTAACATAAATTCTTGACTGAGCGTTGCTCACACCTGCCAAATTAACACAGTGAGTTTGCAAATGCCTGCATCCTTCTGTACATAAATGCATTTGACTACTTTGTACTCTTCCTGGTGCTTTCAAATATAAATATAACTAATATTCAAGGTTATAGGAAATGCATCGGTCATAACGTGAGGCTTTGGCTTGTGATACTTGCATACGTATATGAAAATAATTTGCATTCATTGCATATATTGTGGAATGCATTTTAGAAAAGTGTCTGATTCAGCATTAACTAGAAAACCCATATGTTCTTTAATGTTCTAGGATTTTAAGAAAGAATGAGTGCCATAGATTTAAAAATAGAGAAACAGAATTCTGAATACATTCTACATTAAAGGTAGAGGGTGATATACAATTAACAGAGAGTAAGTAGTAAGACGTCTAGAGAGAGGTGAACTCTTTGTGAGACTAATAAAATAACTAAAGAGTCAGTAATGTCCACAAGGACTTATATAATTAGTGTTTCAAGCTCAATTTAGAATCTAAAACTATTTTTTTTTTAAATATAGTTCAGCTTGAGTTTCCTGTATCTCATAGATCTCTAGTTTTCTTTATTTAAATCAACAGTGTCATGAGGGAGCTTCTTTTGAACGTATGTGAAAATACTTTGATCCTGATATGGCTGAATATTGTGACACACACATCATGTGATTATTTTGACTGAATGAATTCAGTGTGGTAGACTTCCTCCTGCAGAAAATAAAAAGATGTCCACCTATTTCTTTTCAACGATGCAGATGCTACCTTGAAAAAATTTATCCTCAGAGCCTGTCTACTCCTAGTTCTCACCATTAAGTATCAATTTACTTACTTAATAGCTGTCTATTTCTGAGTGGGTTTGTGTGTAAAACTTAATTCTGCAGACAGAGAATGAGAAAATATCCAATCAGGTCTCCAGATTTGGATACTTCAAAGAAAGAATGTTAAAATAGCAGAAGATAGAGAAAGAGATATTTGAAATCCCTCCAAGGGTCAGGTGCATCATTTGTGGTCAGCTTTCAGGGGCTGGAACTTATTCCTGGATTTAGAACATAAGTCATATAGGATATGGATAACTGCTCTTCGCTTTTCCCTCCTTCAGGACTTACTGAAGGAAAAAATACAGCCTTGTTCTCCTATATACTAGAGAAGTAATTTAATTATTAAAAAGAAAACTGAACTTAGGAACAAAAGAATAAGATAGTATCCAGCCTTGCTGGGTGCTAGAGAAAGAAGGAACTTCTACTTTGGTTTGATTTATATCTAATAGTTGTTTTTCGGGACACAATATCTCAAGTAGAGTATCACTAACTGAACAACATGTGTAGAGACTTGGGGGGACTTCTTCCCCATATTCTAACTTTGAATGGAATCCCAACAAGAATGCTGGCTGTTGGTATCTGTTACTAACTATCCTGTTGGTCCTCATTGCCACCCTAAGATCAATGGGAACAAAAATTGTAGGAAGAGTTGAAAATCTCACTTGATTTTTGCACTCAATATACTGATGCTTGTGATGCAAAACTGTGATGCTTGAAGGTTGATGGTTCCACTCTACACTGCAGTGGTCCTATCCCACCATATTTATATATATTATACATAATATAATATTATCTGTCTTAATGGTATATAATGCAATGGTGAACTGCTACTACTTTGGAAAGTTTTTTTCCCCATTAGTAAATACATGATTTACTAAAAAGTTTGGGGCAGTGAGGAGGAAGGGGATGTTTGTGTTGGTTTGTTTTTGTTTTTTTTTAAAGTAACAAACTTGTATACAATCTCAAGTTTGACCTGGACATGAAAAAAATAGTGGTAAAACAATGCAAACCTTTAGAGTTGCAGAACCACTAAATTACCTTTATGGACAGGAGCAGATTTTAAGACTAAACATTCTGATAGTGTTTTGTTGTCAGAAGAGGGAGCTCTTGAACTGTGGCACAATGTTTCTAATAGATTCTAAAGAGTACACCTTTATTCCTTGCGTTATTAAAATTTAATTCCCCAGTGCTTAAAATATTTTAAAGTAGCCCACTCAGTCAGAATGGTGTATCCAAGATGTTAAAGGCACCTTTTAAATACATATAAATATATTAAGAAAAAAGAGGTAAGAATGGCAAAACAACAAAACATGAAACCAAAAATTAAAGCAGAAATAGTTTGTAGCTCCTATTAAATAAAAATCGCATAAATGCATACAAACAGTATACAATGAGATGCATATACATCTCATAATGCATACAATTACAGAAACTATTCACATATTTGTTTAAAAGTTTCTGCAAGGCATTTCTGAGAAAAGTTATTCCTTTTACATAATAATAACTAAAATCCAAAGCCTCTGACATATTCTCTGTATGTTATTTATCTTCAATCAATCAATAAATAAATCTTAGTCACCTATTTAGATCTAGACAAAAATTGTCAACATAAATACATCTATAACACAAGCTGAATCTGATATTCCACTGTCATTTCTTGGGTGGATTTTTGAAAGCCATGGATAGATAGGACTTAAGTAAGTGTTACAGATGTATGTAGGTCATACAGGATGGGATCTAGTTTACCTGTCCCAGCCATCTGGGAGTTAGGCAATGTAACGAGATCTATTAATGAATGAAGGATTTACCCATCCTGACACATGTTCCAAGAAAAGAAAAAAAAAAATTGTCAACTTGATTCCTTAGACATCTAGCTCTAAAAACTTCAGTTTTAGACTGGTAAATTAGGCTGAATACAATGCCTTTTTGTCACTGACTAGACAGGAACTCACACTTACGTTATCCAAGCCACCCACACAGGACTGCAGTACATTATAAGACTTAAGAGAGACCCATGTTGTTCTGGCTGATGGAGACAGGTCTCGGGTCTAGGACATAGGAAATGACATCAGATGCCACAGTTACTGAATTGTACACCTGAATTTTGTTATCTGAATCACAAACAAAGTGCCGACATAAAGAAATAGTGAGCTTTAAAGCAGGTGGTGACATACAACACACAGGATATTCAAAGCTTAACTGTTCAGGATTCTAGGCCACCCGATCTGCTTCTGAAGTTTGCTCTTGCTTTGAGGAAGGAACTGGAGCATGGGATCTCCAGAGGTGCTTTCCAGTCTAAATTATTTTACATTTTTATCATTTTATAAAGACCCTGAGGGTTTATTCTGAACCTGTCAAGATACTTATAGTCTATTTAAACATCTGCATGGCTTCTCTGATTTTTGCTAACATAACACAGAAAATTAGTGTTGGAAGAATATCTGCCCTGTATTTTTAAATATTCGCTGCTGAGAACACGGCAGATGGATATGTTTACTCATTTGTAAGTGCATGAGCACAGCAGGGATGGAGAGGGCTTACTATAACAGCTAGCTGATTTCCCAGGTAATTCAAGTCACTATGTACTTCTGCAAGGATCTGTTTACATTATAGCTCTTGTGCCACTGCCAGGATCAGGACCAGGCACACTAACCTCTTTTCAAAGATGTCTGAAAAGATTTAATTTATTACTAGATTTGAAGCAGACATATCTTTTCTTGAAACAAAATGATTATAAGGATGATTTCCCAAAGGAAGAAAAATACTCTAAGATTATATAATGGAGTCTTTTAAGTTCAATAAGAAATGCTCTTGAGCAGGAAAACAACCAGTCAGGTAGATCCAGAATCTATGTCCACTCTCCTGAACTATTGTGTCATTCGTGTTACACATTATGGCTTAAAATGTAACAATATATGCATTATTCTAATAATGGATGATAAATACATTTCAGGAGGAAATCCTTTAATGTAGTTAAATAATATATTCAAATAAATAACCTGCATAATGATAAAATGTGAATAGAATTATATCAAAAGTATATTTTAAATTACCAAAAAGAATTTCCTCAATGAGGTGGCTACCTTATAGCAAGCTCTCTTGTAGTGGGTTGTAAAAAAAGAAGTAATTTCTTACAGAAAAGAACACATCTTGCTAATCAGTTTTCTACTAGACTTCATAAGAATCAAAAAAACCTCAAAGCTTTTGTTCCTAGAGCTACCAAACTTTGCACCAGATGTCACTCAGCTATTCATATGTGTTAAAATGACATGTATATATCATTCATTATAATATGACATCACCGGATTAATTAAAGCACTGCTTACTAGTAAAACATTTTTAGCAATTAAAGCAATCTCAGAAAAGCAAAGAACTGAGTTAGTAAATTTGATCAGCAACGTCTCCAGTGACCATGAAGCACAGCGTGAGAAACACTATACTGAACTGCATTAACATTTTTTCTGACTTTTTGTTTACACTCTAATGCGATTTCATCTGGGATCTTCTTGGTGTTAGAAGGATGAATTAATTCTTCATTTATCAGACAAAAATTCTCTTTCTTGCAAATGTCTACCTGTCCCTTGAAAAGTTCAGAAATGTCTTTTAAGACTTAACTTTTGTGTCAAGGTCAAATTGCTATAATTTTAATCTTCATTAGTTACATTCTGACAGATACATATTTAAAAATGTAAATACCATTCCCCCCACCCCCAATCAAAATAATTCTTGTTATATACCTCTAATATCTGGAGAAATTATTCTGAAAAGGACTAAGTGTGTCATTCCCTTATCTATTTTATCTTTGACTTCCTTAACATAAAAAATCTTTACCAAACCCAGTTCATTTTTATATATATTCCTCCAAAACATATTCTTTCTCTCTCTCTCTCTCATACAAAATCTTCATTATGTGCCACAGATGTGGAATCTGCTAGATTAACTAGAAAAATACTTTATTAAACTGACACTATTAGTTTGTATTAAGGAATGAAACAATGGTAAGTCACCATGAACAACCATGAAATAAATAGAGCACTTCAAAAAATACTTCTGGTTTTCATAATCAGCTATTTGTGTGCAGCAGTAGAGGTGATTGGTAAAACTCAGCCACCAAGCTAGACAGAATAATCTCTGTAAAACTGTGAGGTGGACATCTGGCAAACCACAAGTACATGTACATGTAAAAGACATGTTTTAAGTCAATTAAAGCTTCATATTTATTTTTTATTAGTTTAATATGCTTAACTAAACCAAAACACTTAAGAAGCTTATTCATATATATATGTGTATATATATATATATTTAATTTGCAAGATTTAATGGAATCCACGATCCGTTTAATGGAATTTAGAATAAGTGTCAACTAGAAAACCCAGTGAGTTTCTAGAGGAATTGAAATAAATGGATTAAATATTCAGATCTTGTGTTTGTCTGTATTCATGCCTTTTATATCTTAGTAGAATATATGGCTGACCAGGAAGATTTTCCTATTCTTGAACAGGTTAAAGATTTTTTGTAATCTCATTATTTCTAAAGAAGAATTTATCCATAGAAGATTATGATAAATTCTTCCTAAGCAAGACTGAATGTTCAAGTTAATTTTCTGTTTTTAAAATTGTAATAAAAATTATACAATAAATATGTACTGCACATGACTTGCTGGTCATAACACTTGTATATATCAATCACAGAAAATTTTCATACAATAAAAATGAACACATATATATTTTGTAAAGATTTGAACTAGAAGGGTATCTATACCTAATGGGGGAGGAAAGAAATAGTTACAGAAATTATATTTAAATAGTATTAAATAAAATTAAGAACATAAAAAGTTTTCATCTGCTTTACACATTTCAAATATAGCTGAGAAGAAAAAGCTATTAGTGCTTCAACGTTTGGATATGTAAGCCATTCATAATCAAGGGAGCACTATAATAAACTCTGTTCACATCAATTTCCAAAGAAAAATAGTATAATCACTCATATTCAGATAAGGTTGTATTCTCAGACACTTCCTTATTTCCTTGTACTCAACAAGGAAGTTTCCTTTTTTTGTGTGTAATTGAAGTGACAAAGAACCATTAGACTAATCATAGTCACAGAAGAAGAGCTCTTGGCATGTTTAGTTAATCATAATTTCATAGCAAGTTTAATGAAAAAATATAGACTGAAAGATCAAAGGGAAAATTATCTTTCTTTTTGACTAAGCCATTGAACTATTTTCAAGAACTCCGTTCATTGTCTGTGAGTGGGACCCTCCTGACAGATTTGCCCCATCGCTTATGAATTGAGAAATTTCTCCATGACATCCATGCAGTTTTAACAGTTGGATTATACATCTATACAGCAGAAGATGCCTGAAAGAAAAATGTGGTTTCGTATCAGAATCTGGGCATTTTTGTAGCAAGCAGTGGTTACTGGAGCATTTTTCTCTCAGTAAAGATAGAATTTAGTCATCACAGCAACCCCTGACTTTCCTTTGCTTATTGAAAACTTTATGTCACAAAGGTCATTATATTTTAAGCTAAGGGACAAGAAAATGTATCAAAATAAAGTGTAACATTTACTGCATACAGTATTCCAACGCATCCCAAAGCATCTCAATATTTTGGTATGGGGTTTTTTGCAATTATCTCATAACAATGTACTTTTGTCAGCGTCAAAAGTACTGTGAGATATTACTCCTGATTTTCTAATTTCTGTAAATTACAAATTTCTTTTTTTAAAGTAATTTCTGTTTATAACAAGTTATGTCTTACAACACTTGAAGATATTAAAAAGACAGGGATTGCAGCATGAGAGAAAAAGTAACAATATAATTAACTGCAGTGAATGTAACATGTTTCTAATCTTAAATATCTTGAAGAGCAGGGCAAAAGAAATTTAGACATGTATGTATTAAACTGTAGTACGAGACTTTAATTTATCTTCAAAAGAAGCTAGTTAGTAGTACCTAATAAAGCCACATAAAAATTACAGAAAGTATATTTGATAAATTCAGTGTATTTAATTTTAGACATTTTAAAATATATTAATAAACAGAAGTAGATTTTCAAGTTAGTAATAAATTTTACATTTCAGTCATGTTTGTTCAGTTTCTTTATCTCCTCATTAGGTAAGAGGGAATAGTCATAGGGAATATTTTAATGGGGAAAAAAACCAAAAAGAGAACATATACATACAGAATTTCTGTTTAGTTCTTTGGTTTGGTGTTTTTTCTGTGGTGTTTTTTCATTTGTTTTTTTATTTGGTTGGACATGCAAAGTTAATTTTAACTTACCATTTAGTGTACATGTTATAAATAAATTTATGTGTGAGATGTGCTCAGTGGCACTTATTGCCCTTCAGTGCCTCAATGCCTTTGTAGGTACTGTGTGCATTCTTTAGGAGTATTACTTCATTAAGCATGTCATAATTTTTAGGGCTCTGGAGCAGACAGATTAGACTACGCTTTAAATTTGAAGCTCCTGACAAATAAGTGATACCAGAAAGCAAGAAAATAATCCAGAAGACCTCAGGAAGTTAATAAAAAAGGAAAGCAAAAATCTGGAAAGGTCTACTAGCGGGTGTTGAACTGAATAAATTCCATCACTTAGGCTAGTGACAAATTAATTGAAATTCATAACTTTGAATTCCAGGCTTCCCAAGTACACACACACAGGCTGGAAAGAGAATGGATAGAAAGAAGCACTGACAAAAAGGACCTTGGGGTGTTGGTGGATAAGAAGCTTGACAGGACCCAGCTGTGTGCACTTGCAGCACAGAAGCCAAAGATATCCTGGACTACATCAAAAGCAGGGTGGCCAGCAGGGCCAGGGAAGTGATTCTGTCCCTCTGCTCTGCTCTGGTGAGACCTCACTTGTGCATCCCCAGCACAGGAAGGACATCAACCAGTTGCAGAGAGTCCACAGGAGGGCCCCAAAGATGATTAGAGGGATGGAGCACCATAGGTTGAGAGATTTGGGGTTGTTCAGGGAGAAGAGGAGGCCCCACGGACACCTTATAGCAGCCTTCCAGTGCTAAAGGGGGGCCTACAGGAAAACTAGTGAGGGATTTTTTACGAGGGCATGAATGATAGGACAAGGGGGAATGGTTTAAAATTGAGAAGGGTCCATTTAGAGAGACTGGAACAGGTTTCCCAGAGAAGTGGATGCCCCATCCCTGAAGCGTTCAAGGCCAGGCTGCATGGGGCTCCGAGCAACTTGGTCTAGTTGAAGGTATCCCTGCCCTTAGCAGGGTGGGTGGAACTACTTAATCTTTACTGTCCCCTCCAACCCAAGTTTTTATGATTACTTATAGATTGAGAGTCTTGAAATGAGTCAGACACTTATTCTCACCAAAGGCAAAGCCCATAACAACTGTAAATTTTAAGAAAGAGTGGCGTTGAATGATGTGCTTTAGTACAATATATTTTTTATAAGCATACAACTCCAGCAGCAACATATGTAGCCTTTCCCAATTTAACAAATACAATCAAAATGTCTTGTTGAAATATGTTCTCCAAAATAAGGAAAAGTCCTTCAGTTTGGCAAAGAAATGGTGCTGTTATGATTCCTCATTAAACTTTTCGATGATGATATGTCCAGTGTTATAGAAAATAGTTGTATGCATTCATAATTCATTAAAAAATGAAAAAATATGTTCTATATAATAATTATAAAAATTTAAACCAATTTTATCCAATATCTTTTGATGGAAAACTTTTTTAGATACTCTGAAGCATTTAATTAGAAAGTAGACATAAATTTTTTGGATTTAATATGTTACACAGCAGTAACATGATACAAGTCCCCCATCACATGGTTTTGTTCTCTTCATCCATCAACTCTTTCATTCTGATTCCTGAAAAGGTGAAGTGGTAATCAAGAAAATTTTAAAAATGAGAAATACATTCTTTTTTTCTGATGAAATTTTAAAAATAAAATAAAATAAATTAATTAAAAAACACTAAAATCAGAAAAAACTTGAAATACTTTTACAAAACATTAAGGTAAACATAAAGTATTTTTATTAAAAAAATGAATTTTTCTTTCTCTAATAAAGACATAAGGAATGTAAGTGTCATGGCTGAATGCTACTTTGAATGTTGATATGTTTTTTAGCCATAGTGTTATCTTTTTAAACTAATGTTACACAACTGTTATTCTTCGAAATTCAAAATGATTACTCTTGACACTGGCCATTGTGAATAAGGAGGGACTTGTTACACATACTTTATATACAAACCATTGGTATGCATGATTTCAGAATTATCCATGAGTAGAGAAGCATATCTGAAAGGAAAACTCTTAAAATGTAAGCTGGGCTTTACTGAAATTTTATTTTTAGGTGAGATGATTAAAATTATGTGCACTAGTTATCTGGTCCATTATTTGTTTGAAGTAGTAGAAGCCATAAGTAAAATAATCATCGCTTATATTTTTGAAAAGTAGGAGACAAAAAATAATAACAACACAATAAAATCACGTTTCTTTATCTGTTAAGGTATTCCCTATGGTAACACTCTTGGAAGGAAATTTGAATAATGATAAAGCCAGTCTTCCAGCAAGATTTTCAGTTTAATGTTTGACATCAGTCATTTAGATGCTTTACTTAATCTTGGAAAAAGTTTGTTTCTTGAGCTACCCTGGCAGTCAAGCATATATTTTCCTTCTGGGTATAAAAAAATAAAGAGTCAAAACCTTGTCAGAACTAAGAGTAAAAACTGCTTTATAAAGTAAGGTTATAGACCATGATAAGGCTTATTGAACTGGGATTTGTGCAGCTTTAGGTGTCTTTTGCTAAATACTTTAAGGTCACATGGAAGCATAAAAGCATTTTTACCCCTCTGATGTGACTAACATTTTTATTTGCTTTGCATTAAACATACGTTCTGTTTTCTGAAAAGGTGTTTTAATAACCAAAGTCACAAATCACAATGAGAACAATTTATTTATTTATTTATTTATTTATTTTACTGCATAAGAATACTGTCCCTTTAACTCTGTGTTCTTGGTTGTAACATCAAATATTAGCAAGCATTTGTGGGTAAAGGGAACAGGGAAGTGAGACTGGAACAAGACTTCATAAGAGTCCAGGGAATAGACAAGTAAAAGAAAACATGAGCAGGGAATACACAAAAATACACAGAGAGTAGTGTGAGGGAAGTAGATGGGCATTGCCAAACTCATGGGAAAGCAGAGAAAAGAATAATTCAGTAATGAATTAAAAATAAATTAGAAAACTTCGGGCAAGTCTGAAGGTCAAAGAGAAGAACTTGTACTATGACAAATATAAGTAGAACATTAGAAATAGTATTCAAAATAAAAAAAAGAATTAATGTCCTTTTTGGGTGCATTTTCTCTGTGGCTTGTCAGAAAAAAAAAAGTTTTTGATAAGCTTTGGACTTAAGCATAGAGCATATAAATTGTGGTGGTGTGGAAGGGAAGGGGAAAGGTTTATGGCCTTCAAACCTCTTCCCCACTTTTAACTCTGGTGAATAGATTCCTGTTATTTTGAGCAGGTGATCACACTGAGCAAAAGAAAACAGTACTTCAGGCCTACCATGGCAATTTTTGCTAAGAACCCACCCTATGAAGAGCACTGCTTTGGAGTGTTTAAGCACTCCCAGCAACAGTAAGACTCACAGCATGAAGATTGCTTTAGCTTTTGCTGTGGACAGTCAGATCATTTTCAGTCTTTCCTCAAGTCCAATTCCTTCACAATTTTTATTTTTTCACAGAGATTTATTATTTAGTAATTTGTTTTTATTAAGTATACAATCCGTCTCCTATAGCAAGGTTAGGATGGTATAATGCCATAGTAGCCCTTGAATGTAAATTAAGAGAGTTTTGAATCACGAGTGGCACTGTTCAAGGGAACTTGCTTAGTACCTCTGTATATTTTTTTTTTGTAATGAGGTTAATTATACTAAAACAAACTCATATGTCTATAGTACTGCTTTCAAACCAAACAGACAGTCATAGGCTTGGAAAAAAAGTTGAGGTTTAAATAATTTGTTCTTTTTTCAGTTAGGCATGCTGCCACTTTTTCAAGTTGATTTCATTGCTTTACAAGTTCACAAAAAAAATATATGTTCAGGGCATATTTCATAACTGTCTTTATATGCTACTGAGCAGAAAGTCATGTGTGAAACATCTTTTAGTGACAAGAACTAACTTCTTTAAATAAAGAAGCAATTGTTTTCAGCGTTCTCGTGAGTAGTAGTAACTGTCCTATTTGTCTCCATACTGTGATACTACTTCAAGCTCTTCTATATTTGTCACATAGACTAAGCAAGATTAAGTCTTGCCTGGGAATTGGTGCAAGCACTGTGCATGAAATCTAGAGCACAACAGGAAATTATGCCAGTGCATTTTAGTCAAATAAACTGACCTCTTCACCAAAACCAATACCTTCATTAGAATAATGTGGGAAATTCCAATGGCATAAATACAATTTTTTTCAAGTTATATGCAAGTTAGTACTGAATCTGTATAGACATTTCAACATTTCTTACTGTAATAATTTGTACTTTCTGGCTAGACTGAAACTATAGTTGTACCACCTGCACCACAGTTACATAAACTGTTTAGCATTTTGAGTGTATTCTTACAAGTAAAAGAGTCCTTCTTATGCTTTGCCATTTCTTCCCTTTTCATGTGTGTGTGTTTATAACAATAGTTTAATCATGGAGAAATCTGAATGTTTCAAGGAACTATACAAAATGGTCAGTATAATCCTAACGCAGCTCGTGGGAGAGGAGGGTTGGTCCACTCCGGGGCAGAGCAAGTGCAGTTCCGCGGCTAGTTGGTGAGCTGCGACATACACTACGGCCTCAGGAATTGTGACGCAAGGTGAGTAAAATCACACAAGCACACACTACTGAAGGCTGAAGAGGAGTGAACTTCATTAACATGGAGGCAGCACCTTTTATAGGGGCTGCCCCGGAATGGTCTAGAAATGAGGAGGGGTTTGCCGTAATAGGGAAGGAGAGGTGGAGCAACAACCGAATTAGGAAGGTGTGGGAGGAGAAAAGGGAGGGGATATTGAGGAAAGGAGGTGAACATGCCAAACAGGGAAGGGAGGAGGGGTACAACCATATAAGGGAGTATAACAATAGGAAAGGGGGTTTATAACAATATATAATTACAAGTTCTCTAAATTATTTTTGAATTGGTCATATAGTTCTTTCTCTCTGTCACCGCAAG
Organism: Cephalopterus ornatus; assembly: GCA_013396775.1. Taxonomy (NCBI): domain Eukaryota; kingdom Metazoa; phylum Chordata; class Aves; order Passeriformes; family Cotingidae; genus Cephalopterus; species Cephalopterus ornatus. Next base: position 37,376 of record VZRE01011072.1, on the reverse strand, counting down.
GTCCTGCCACATAATCCCACATCTTAACTTCTCCCCAATCCCCCCAAAAACCAGCCCATTTTTATCTTATTTTGCCCACTTGTCTTCTCATACTGAAGAGAGGCAATTTATTTTTACTATAGTTCATCAAAATTATTGTTTTAAGGGAATGGAAGAGTTTAGAAAAGGAAATAATTGTCACAAGTGAAAGAAAAGCAAGTTTTTGGATCCAAATTTTATTTAAGTGCCAGCTAAATCTCTAACCACTCAGGTTTTATGATGTTGGGTTAAGTATGTTCAGAAGGATGGATTCAGTTATTTCGGGAATGTTGTTGATAGAAACTTAGGCAAAGTATAAGTCTTGTTTTTGGGTTATTTGTAATAAATGTGTGCTTTTAAATATAGTTCTCTGGTCTTGAGTTCTCTGAATTCATCACTGATATTTCAATATTGCATTTTATTTAAATTTTTGCATTACACTTGTTAAAATACTTTGATATAAAATTATACCAAAACCAGGACCATAACAGGAAGTGAAAAGTAGCTACAAGAGAGAGTTAAACAGAAAGATTCAAATGCAATGCAACCCATAAGTACAAAGAAGTGTTAGGCTTGCACCCACCTTCTGATAAATACTTAATTAAATAATTGCAGAATTAAGTGACTTTTTTCATGCGATAACTAATCATTCTAAACTCTAGAATTCACCCTGAGGCCAGTTTGGGGTCAGGCGAGAAGACATTGAGAAGACAGGGCAGTGAGAGCCAGTGTATGCAAACAGCTAAACTTCAAATGTGGTGAGAACAAGAGGCAAGGAACTTTCTTGATAGTATACCTTCCTTTTGTGACTTGGGAGACGGCAAGCCAAATGTCTTTATGACAACTTCAAAAAATTTAAAGTCCACTGGCAATCAGCAAAAAGGTCTATTTGTTGGGCTTATTTTGTTCTGTTTTTCTAATCAGGACATAAGTAACGGTGCAGGTGGTAGGTTCTAGAACTTGATACAGATATGTCTCGTTATTGGTACTCAATCTTCTATAATCATGCTGACAGTTTTTTTCTCACTGAGGAGTGAGTTCAGACATAAACTTGTGCTTCCAGTATCTGGTTCAAAGAAACAAATCTGAAGATATCTGACACAGTATATAACTATTTATATAGTTATACACATATGAGCGTGTAGTTATGTATATATAACTATATATATGTGTACTATATGTATATAGTTAAATACTTCTGTATAAGGGACTGTCTTGAAGACTGACAACACCAGTATGAAACTACTTACGCAAGTAAACCCATAAAGATTGTTAATATTAATAGCATCATAAATAGATCATAGAAGTGATCATAGAAGCGAAAACAAAAAAAAAAAAAGTAACACAATTATCTTGAAGAGGTTGATTTGGAGCTACAACAAAAAAATCCCACAAACAGAACAAACAAAAAACCACAAACCAACATGAAAAAACCCCAAACAAAACAAACAAACAAAAAACAAAACAAAACAACAACAACCAAAAAAACTCCACAAGACCAGTCTAAAGACTTTATTCAGTCTCATCTTTTAGCTGAAAAAGTATTTTTATGTATTTGGTCCAATAGAATTTGGATTTGTGGTATTTATTTACCTTAAAGCTGTCTGTTTAAAAAGGTTGGAAAATGGTAATCATAAGAAAATGTTTAAACTAGAAAGATGTGCCTTAAATTTTATTGAGCAAAAGGAAAATGTTTCATTTGTCTATAATGTCAAGGAGTAGATATTTACTGAGTCGGCCTATTAATTAACTATGTTTACCAAGAGATCATTTATGCAGCTGAAGAAATGGTCAGCTGTAATTGGTCAAACCTCAGGGGAGCCAGGGACAAATCTTGTTAGACTGGACTGACACAAATCTGGATCCTGACCAGCTGGAGCAGACTTTCTTCTTCCAATATGCCCATATTTCCCTGCTGAGAAGCCTTCTGCCAAAATAGGCCCCTGTCAAAGTTTTAGATGTGGCTTGTCCATCACCGTCATGAACCAACATTTTATTCTGCAACAGGTTTGTAATGAAAAATTTGTTATTTATCTGCTTTCATCTTTAATGAAGAATGATATGTATAATCATTTAAAATCAAATTGGATTCTAATTAGTTTGTTTAGGGACCTTCAAAACAGAATTCTATGTTTCTTATAATACCTTCTTGCATATGTTAGACATTTACCTTAAAGAGAAACTTCATGCCAGGTTTTGTAAGGGAAAAACTGTGCATTTTCTTAACTAAAATCTGTTTATGTCAATAGAAGAGTGTTATTAAAATATAAAGAAAGAAAAATCATATAGTAGCCAAAAATAACATAAATTGAATGTTATTTTTCACCAAAAATAATCCAACTTGTAACTACTTAAAAATATTATTTTCCATATCATTTTCTATTTAGAAATTTATTTGCTACAAGTTATGCCTATTTCCAAGTGTTCTCATATCTGTGGCTAGATCAATGTAATTAGTTTATCATCAGCTTCTCTTATGATCATGGCCTTAAAAAAAATGGAAGTTGTAACACAATCTCTTACTTACTTTCATTTTAATGAGAATATTATGCAAAAACTAAAACTTCCCACACATAGAGCTAATGAGCATTCGTACATCCTTTATTAGACACCAGAAAGAGATAATTAAATTTTGTGATTTTTTTTTACGGAATTTCTCTTCCCAAATTATAAATAATTTTGTTATTGTTACCTTCCTTCCTTTAAAATTCTTTATGATGTGATTTATACTACAGTTCTCAATGTTGTAGATGGTATTTTGACTTACTCAGTCTCTTTTCTTATCTTCATTTGTTTATTTTTTCCTGAAGTTTGTACCTGTTCTTTTTAAACACTCAGGATTTTGGTTGGTTTTGTGGTTTTTTTTCACACTAGAATATTTAATTTCTTTTAGTTCTATAGATAGTTGAAATAAACTACCTGATCAATAGGTTCTGTTTCTGCAATATTTATGTTAAAGGATAAAGGGAAAGAGTTTAAGGGGATAGTTTCCTCTTGCAATGCTTCTCACAGCATCTGCTATGTACTACATGTCACCTGAAAGCTCCAGATCTTATCCATTCCCCAAATGCATTCCTAGTGTCACAAGGAAATTGTGGGATGCATGTCTGCAAGAACTGATATTTAATCTAACATTTATTAAATAAGCCAGGTGGGTGGAGAGTGGAGAGTGATTTCTAGCTTAAGAAGGATTTCTAGTTTAAGATTTCAATTCTAAAAGACACACACTGTCTCTCTTTCACACGCACGCGCGCACACACAGACACCCCCCCGCAACCTCCTGTGCCTCTCCAATCCCTTTGGTCTAGGTTGGACCTGCACTGTGAATCCAGGGGAACCAGACACTCAGAGTGACTGCTAAGTACAACTGAGTCTGGGTCTCAACATACAGCTTTTCCACCTTGGGCTTCGTCTTCAGGGTGGAGTTGAAAACCCAAGTATAGAGTTTACATGACAAGGGGTGATTATCTTCACTCCTTATTGGCTTCTGAATTAGGCTGTTGGTGTAAGTCTTGGAATTTATGAAGTTCCCAGGGCAACTTCTTTATCTAAGGCAAATTAATGGTTTTTACTGGGGCTCTTATCACCCTTTGGTCTCCATCTGTGACAAGTCTGTGAAGCTGACAACAGCTACATAAAAAAGTTCACTTCTTGACTTGCAAGCAGACACCGGATTAATCTAGTCAGCTCAAACTGTGCCATTGCATGTGTAGTCCAGGCCTCGTTTGTCTCACTGGTGCTTTTGGTTATGCGTCAGCCTAAGTACCACACTCTTGCCTTATGCTGTCACACACATCTTTCTAAATTTCCCAGCCTTACTCCATTGTAACCTATTGGCCTCTATTAGAGAATGGAAAAGATTATATATACACAATCTAGAGCCTAAGTCTACTCCTGTTTCAAAACATGTTCCATCTTTATGTTTTGAGAACCCCACATAGAGACATATTTTCCACTATACTATGGCTTTTTCAGTCCTCAGTATGGTTGGATTTATTGCATGTTCATTTTGACTGGCTTTGCAACCTCTTCTGATTTTTGTTTGTAAGTATTTCTGAAAGAGAATGCTTTTTTAGTTGAGCATTCAGACAAATGCCAAATGTGTAGCTGTGATTCATTTAATTACATACATGCATTTCAGGTGGAAAAATGTATTACACAGATGGAACATCAGCTCTTGCATATAGAATGCTTAAGAAGGATAGTTAACTAGCAAGCCACAAGGTGTTTGTTTTGTGTTTGTTTTGTTCTTTCACACAAACCCCTTGTCAAGTAAAGGCAAACATACTTGACAACAAGAGCTTCATAACAAATTCTGTCAATAGAAATAGGAATAAATTAAATAATCAAATTGTATGTGAAAAGTGTTTTTCCAGCTGCACCTAATCCATAATGACTTCACAAATAGTAAACAGAGATCAAAATTATAGGTCTAAATAAATAAATATCTAGTATACCACTTTCCCTTGTATAGAAAATCTATTTTTTAATTTCTAGTATATATATGTGTGTGTGTGTGTCCATTTTAAAATAATTTTATTGTATTAACAAAATTACAGATGTAAACTTATATCTGAAAGTAAGATTTCAGAACTTTAAGGACAGCCCGAAAAACACAACAATGGAAACATCAAACAACTTTGTAACTGCCTCCCTTTATACTTTTCACTCCAGAGAAAAAAACCCTCACATGTTTTAAAGAAAGGTTTGGTAACCTTAAGACTGTCACAGACTAAATTAATTAATCGGACTCCAGATAAATAGCAATGGTAATGAAAAATATTTCTGGTATTCATAAGTCATAGAATCAATCAAGTTTGAAGGGAACCCAGAAGCTGTCTAGACTTGAACCTTCTGCTCAAAGCATGATTGACACTGAAATGAAACTGTTATTCGGGGCTCTGTGCAACACTTACTTCAACGAACAACCAAAAATCTAGGAAAGATAGTTTCAAAGGCTGAAGAAATTCCTCAAAATATGTATCTATTTTTCTTAATGTATAATTTTCCTCAGAGTTATAGTTGACTAGTGTCCCAAATATCTGTCATTAAAAAAAAAAAAATGTGTCTAGTTTTCTAAACAGAATCACAGGATCACAGAATTGGTAAGGTAAGAAGGGATCCCAATGGGTCATCTGGTGCAACCTCCTTGCACGAGCAGGATTATCCTAGAGCACATTGTGCAGGATTGCATCCAGAGGATTCTTGAAAAACTCCAGTGAAGGGACAATCCACAACCTCTCTGGGCAATCTTTTTCATTGTGTGGTCACCTGCACAGTACAGTTCTTCCTCATATTCAGGTAGAATTTCCTCTGCATCAGTTTCTGCCCATTGCCTCTTGTCCTATTGCTTGGCACCACTAAGAAGAGCCTGGCTCCATCCTCTTGGCATTCTCCCATTAGATACTTGTATATATTGATAAAGTCCCCTCTCAGTTGTCTCTTCTCAAGGAGAAGAATAGGCCCATCATCCTCATCCCTTTCTAGTAAGAGAGATGGTCCAGTCTCTTAATCATCTTCATAGCCCTCCACTAGACCTGTTTTGGGAGCTCCATGTCTCTCTTGTACTGAGAAAAGCTCCTCTTTTAACAGAGGTTAAAGACATGCCAGTGACTTCTGTAAAATTCAAGAAAGTAAAATAAAGAGGTTATTAAGAATTACTTAATTTCTGAAATGGAGATGCAATGAAGAATGACCTCTATGAGAACTGGCAAAAAAAATGAAGGAAGGATGACATAAATACTTAAATAGAAATATAAATTATACAGAGTAGTATAATGAGGAAAACAACTATTTTGAGCCCATCTTTATGGCTGTGTTATATTTTGCTGCTCTTGTATATGTAGTTTCTTTTTTATCACTTATATCTGTTGCTGGTTGCTGTGTTTCGTTCAGTAAGAGATTCATTTCACTACATAACTCATTAATATCACAGTGTGACAAGTGATTTACTATGTTTTCAGGAAGATGGGGAAATCAAAGAATGTTCACTAGCCCAAAACATATGTTTTACTTAAAGGAAACATTTTATGGTACTGTAAATATTTTGCTTGTTTATCTTTTATCTTAAATTGTACATTAAATCCTGTAACTTGTTATTTGTACAGAGTAAGGTAAATACCTTCTGCTCTGCATTATAAGAGCCAGCATTCCACTTTTCTCATCTGTATCTGTTAAAAGAACAGGTGCAAGGCATTTGTATACCAATAAGACTCCCATGATACCTTCGGTTTGAATGTATGAATTGATGGAAGCTTTCCTGAGGTGGAAACAGCTTTTTATCTAATGCGTTTTGGCAGGGAGCTAGCACCATGTCATGTATCTGTGCCACATCATATTATTCTGTACAATGTAGTATTCTAGGAAAAAAATGTGCTCACTTTAAATCTTACCGTTTTTCTGAAACTAGACAATGCTATGAGCAAAATCCTAGTATTGGCCCTTAAACATACCATGTTTCCCAAGTATTTGTTGATACAGTGCAGCTGTAGAACCACAGCTGAGAAGGTCTGGATGAGAAGCTGAAGCAAACCTGTCTGGCACCTTCCCTGCTTCATGTGGGAACAGCATTTCCATGCATGGATTTACTCTGAGTCCTAGCTGGAGGTGGGTTGCCTTCCTGGTCCTGGCCCATGGGCACAGACTTCCACAAAGCCTTAGGGATGCCTAGGCATTGACGACTTGCCTGGCCATCAGTCATCCTGGACACTTTCCTTGTCCCAGCCCTTCTCTCTTGGTTGGATACTGTAAGACTGTGTTTCTTGATGAGCTTCTCCTCTGCTGGCTTCTCACACTCTCAGCTTCCAGCTTCCTACTTGACATCTAAGATCGTGTGCAAGTTCTGTCTTTAAAACTGGAAAGAAATAATGTTTCAAAATGTTTGGTCTGTGATCTAACATCAAAGTTGAAGGTTAGAACTGATAAATAACATAATGATTTTTTACTTCCATGAGGCAAAACTGTGTAGTAATAATTTCATTTTTAACTTATGAGAAAAGTAGTTTTTAATTAGAAAACACTGATGCAGAACCATTCAAGTAATATCCCAAAATAACTTTATCTTGCTACATTAAGTAAGCCAAGTTTGTTCACTGAATAGTGAAGAACAAAAATGACTCAAAATGATATATTGGTTCCTAATCCTATGGAGACATATTTTTATGGTTTACTTAAATTCATCCATGTTGTTGTTTAACCCCAGATGGCAACGAAACACCACACAGATGCTCATTCACTCCCTCCAGGGTGGGACGCAGGAGAGAATCAGAACCATAAAAGAAAGTTTCTGTGTTGAGAAAAAGACAGTTTAATAGGTGAAGCAAGAGCCACACACACACGCAAAGTAAAACAAGGAATTCATTCATCACTTCCCATGAGTGAGTAGGTATTCAGTGATCCAAAAAAAAGCTGGACACCGTCATGCATAATGGTTACTTGGAAAGGCAAATGTCATCACTCTGAATGTCCCCCTCTTCATTCTTTTTTCCCCAGCTTTATACACTGAGCATGACACCATATGGTTTGGGATACCTCTTTGGTCAGTTGGGGTCAGCTGTCCTGGGCTGCGTCCCCTCCTCAGTCTGTGTGCTCCCCCAGCCTCCTCGCTGGTGTGGTGGGGTGAGAAACTCTGTAAACACTGCTCAGAAATAATGAAAACATTCCTGTGTTATCAACACTGTTTTCATTCACAAATCCAAAACAAACCCATACCAGCTACTGTAAAGAAAATTGGCCCTATACCAGCAAAACCAGTCCAGTTCATTAGTTATGAAGGGTGTATGATACTAAGGAGTTATATAAAGTAAAAGTCCCAGTTATACTCACATTCTGTATCTGAAAAATGCCAGATCAGAAGTTTATCTGTTATATTAATAGCTGAGCACTGTGTTAAACTACAGACAATAAAGTTAAAGTGTCTTTTAAAATTATCAGCTCAAGAAGGAATTTAGGAATTCTTAATGCATTAGCCATTGTCTTCTCTACATTCTGAATACTGCTTATTTAATTGTTCATAAAAACTTCTGGGATTTCCCAAGTTAAGAAAGGAGTGGAAGAAAAATGGGAACAAGAGAAGCATATTGGGCAGACAAAATATCTGATATTTTAAAGCATTGATAAAATGGTCCAAATAATAAGGTATGTCCAATCAGTATTGCTTCCTGGGGATGGTGGGGGGAAAGCAGATCTGATACTGACCGTGTTAATTAAAAAATAAAAATTAACACTTAATCATCCCTGTAGACAATGAATTGAATTCATAATAAATATATCTTGTTACACTAACGTACTATCATTTTTCATTGGATTAACACTGCCATTAACAAAAATAATCATGCTGGTGAAATAAACTTCTGTAAAACATTGGGAACAATTTCACACAGCAATTCGACTTCAAAAAAGAAAGAAGCAAGTACATGAAATTGATGCACTGAACACAGTGCAACTCAAAACATTAAATATGTCACTCAGACACCAAAGAACTCTGCTGGAGAAGAGATACTTTTTTTTTTTTCTGTACTATTTATTACTTTTTGAGATCTATTTAAAGAAGTATTTCTTATTTGTGTTTCAAAGAAAGCATTGTGCATTTGTATGATATTGATATTTAAAATGAAAATACCTTGCAAATCCAGAATACAGTTCTGGACACAGGAACATGTATCAGTACAGCCCACATAACTTCAATTGTCTAAGAACAAAGTATGTAAGACTTATTAGGTGTTGAATACTACTTTAAGAACTTACTTTGAAAATCTCACAGGTATGATAATAAATTGCAAATTAGTGGAGGATAGTGAAATTAAAGGCAATATGACTGTATTGACTTGATGAGGTTACCCAACTAATATTGCTTTGGACTTAATGAAAAAGAAAACTCAGCAGCTCCTTCAGAAATTATTAAAAGACATTAAAGTAATATGTTGCTGTACTGTTCAATGTCCAGGAGATTTAGAAGTTCATCTGTAAAATAACCTTAGTAATTTATTATCTGAAATAATAGTAATGGAACATAAGAATCCTAAAGCTGGATGGTGCACCTGGGACAGAGTAATGCTGGGCACAAGTATATACTGTGAGGAGAGTGGCTGGAGACCACCCTGCAGAGAGGGATCTGGGGGTGCTGATCAACGGCAGGCACAATGGGAGTCAGAAGTGTGCCTGGAAGCCAAGAGAGCAAACTGCATCCTGATGTGCATAAACACAGCATCACCAGCTGCCCTAAAGAGATTATCAACCCACTGTATTAAGTACTGGTGCAGCCTCGTCTGGAGTACTGTGTGAAGTTCTGGGCCCCACAGTTTAAGATATGAACATATTTGGATGCGTCCAGAGGTGGGCAAGAAAGCTGGTGAAAGGGTTGGAGAAAGAATGTCCTGTGAGGAGAACATGAGGACCGTGGGATAGTTTGGAGAAAAGAAGGCTGAAAAGTGACGTCATTGCTCTCTACAGCTTCCAAAGGATGTGAAGTGGAAAGGGAGGTGTTGATCTCTTCTCCTTGGTATCAAGTGATAGGATGCATGGAAATTGTTCAAAGCTGCATCAGGAGAAGCATTGGAATTAGGAAGCATTTCTTTACCAAGAGTGTGGTCAAACACCAGAAGTGGCTTTCTGGAGAGGTTTTCGATTCCCCAAGCCTGTCAGTGTTTAAGAGGCATTTGGACAATTTGCTTTAGTTTTTGGTCAGCCCTGAATTTGTCAGGCAGCTGGTATCAGAATTAAGAAAAACTTTATGGCTGAGGAAGAATAATATGCTGATAAATGAGTGTATAAATGTTTCAGCTATATATTATTAGTCCAAATTCATTATTGTTATTAACAATTTTCTTTTTCCTCATGGTAGCTGTAAGACCTTTAACTAAGAATTTTTAGCCACTAGAAATTTTAATGTATATACTGGTATTTCCTAAAATACTTAGCTCATCTAGGAGGTGCTAAGTTTAGAAAGATAGAGCATAAACAGGATCAATGGGAGCCAAAGAAAACTGATTGATGTATCTTTCTTCTGTTTCTCTTCTTCCCCAGAATGGATGATCTTTGAATGAAATAGCTGCATCTCAGATCTTTCTCACACATCTCTTTTGTAGCTTTTAGATCTTCCACATCTTCAGATGCTTTTATGATTCAGAGATCACTTAAACTCTCTCCACGATTTCTTTTTTTTTCCTTTGGGGAAAGTAGATTGCTGTGAGCAGCTGTTGTGGTTTAACCCTGGCATGCACATAAGCCCCACATAGCCCCTTGCTCAGGGGCAAATAAAATCAAAAGAGGAAAAGTGAGAAAACTAATGAGTTGAGATATAGACAGTTTTATAGGAAAAATAAAAGCTGCATAAAGGCAATGCAAAATATGAATGAATTCCTATTCATTCACTAGTGTCCATGTGTAGGCTGGTATTTAGTCATATCCAGGAAAGTGGGTCTTCAAATAACCACAGAACAATTAGTTTGGAGGATAAATGCTGTAACTCCAGACATCCCAACTTCTACTGCTCAACATGATGACATACGGTATGGAACATTCCTTTTGGTTAGTTGGGAGCAGCTGTCCTGGTTGTGTCCCCTCCCAGGTTCTTGTGCACCCCCAACCTCTTTAGTGGTGGGTTGGGGAGAGAGGCAGAAAAGGCCTCGACACTGTGTAAGCACTGCTCAGTAAAACGTAAAACATCCCTGTGTTATCAATGTTCTTTTCATCATAAATCAAAAACACAGCCCCATGCTAGCTACTATTCCATCCAAAACCAGTACTGCTGCACAATTATTCAAAAAGATGAATGGTATCCAGACCATGCCAACTAGAAAGATGTTTCTGCAGAAACAGATATGCTCAAACTTCATAGAGATTAAACATAAAGTGTTCCAGTGTTTCACCAACCTAATTGTAATTTTTTTCTTTTTCTACATTCTCGGGGATTGCAATTCTGTAACTCTTCATGTTTAAAAAGCACAAAATACCATTAAGAAGGTTATTGAAGTCATTTGGTGTGGTATGAAATGCCATTCTTAGTGTTATAGAGGACAATCTAGTAAGTGCATCTTATCTAAGCCATTCATTGCAGCTCTGATATTATTAAAAGAGACAGGACATGCAAGACAGATGTTCTGAATAACTTTCCCCTTGAATAAATCTGAAAGGAGTATATGCCAGTTATTCCAGACTTCTTTTTGCATCAAGGCTTTCTGATTTTATTTTCTAGAAGGTCTTGAACACATAGATGTATTCATGTCAAGGAGAGGAAAGTAGTTTATTCTGTACTGCTCTATTATTATTGCAGTACAATAAAGAATATCTCTTGTTTGATTACTTATGTCACATTGATCAGATCACCTATGTCATGTCATTTAACAGGCCTATCTAGGTTACTGATTAGACTAATTGCGTCCATCACTGTCTCAGCTGATATTGTAATTCAGGGTTAAAATTATAAAACTGTTAATACAAAAAAGTTAGCACATAAACCCTCTAGATTAATTCTGATTTTGATATATTATGTTGGATAAAGTAAAATAATCATTAATGATTAATCAAAATTGTTAAAATTCATGTCAAGTCTGGAATTTACCATGGATGCTTCACAGAAGTATGGTAATAGAGCAGCCAAAGGAGACTAGTCAAATAGTCTTACAAATGCTCTTCAACTTAAATATATGATCAAAAATACCTTTGAAAATGTAGTACTGTAGTCTTTTCCCCACAAAAAAAGAAAATCAGGTTGTATTTATAGGATCAAGGGCAATTCAGGTGTGAAGGTGCTTCAGGAAGCCTCTAGTACAACTTCCCAGTCAAAGCAGGGGAAGCTATAAGGGTAGGCCAGGTCACTCAGCACTCTGTCCAGGTGTTTTGAAAGTTTCCAAACACAGAGAAAATGCAACACCTGTGGGCTGAGGTGCACTAAATCACGATCCCAGCGAGGGGAGAGGGACAGAGCATGGACTCTGCAGGTAGAGGAGCTGGAATAACTTTATTGAAAGGACGCAGGTTTTTATAATCTTTTACAATTCCTTATAAGGTAAAACTTCCTTCTTAGGCAAAACCTGTGGCCGCAGCATCTGATTGGCTGCTGGCTGTTACCTGAGGACCTAGCAGGCTCTGGGGCAACTGCTCCTAGCAGCTTCATTCCTGTAATGAGTTGCTCTGTGCTCAGCTTAGCCTGAAGCCTGCTGGTCCTTACCAGGCCTTGAACCCACATTAATCCCCACACTGGGCAACTTGCTCTGCTGACCAGGCGTCCTCGTGGGGAAGAAGTTTCTCTCTACATGAAGAAACTGCCCCATTTCACACTGTGCCTGATGACTCTTATTCTCCCCCCATGCTGCATGGTTTAGTGGTGACTCAGCAGTGCTGAGCTACCTGCTGGACTTGATGATATCAGAGGTTTTTCCCAACCTGACTGATTTTATGATTCTGTGTTGAAGGACCTGGCTCTGTCTCCTTTCTGACTTTCGCACAGGCAAAGATAAGCTTTTGTTAGGAACCCCGCAGGCATCTCTTCTAAGGCTGAACAAACCTTGGGCCCAATGACTCATCTCAAAAGGCAAGTGGTCCAGTTCTGACCACTGTGGTGGCTTATCTATGCCTTTCCTGTAAAAAATTAGATGCTGTGTGATTAGTTCTGAGTAAAGGCATGAATAATCAGTTCCCTGGGCCAGCTGACTGTGCTTCCATTAATACTGCTGGCTGTCTTTGCTGTCAGGGCACACTGCTGGCTCATGTTCAGCTTGCTGTCCCTCAGGGTCTTTTTTCCAGAGGTGCTCCTTAGTCTTTCAGTGCCCAGTCTATCACTGCCAGGGTCTTCCTTACTTGACTTTGCATTTTGCTTTGTTGAACTTCATGAGGGTTCTCTCAGTCCATTTCTCCGGACTGTCAAGGTCCCCTTGAATGGCAATCTCTGCATATACATCCAGTATATTGACTGGTTCCATCCCCATACAAATTTAGCATCCTCTTCATAAAAATGATTCAAAGTTTTTCTGATTGTAATAGTCTTGATTACAGAATGAAAATATTTAGGGGGGAAAAAAAGATAGCTAAGATATTTAAAATAGTTAATACATTCCTACTCCAAGTATTATTCATTGACTTGCATTCTGCATAAGATCATGCTGTCAGAGTGTTGCATTATCTATAGTGATTGGTAAATTAACTTGAAATGAAACTGAAGAAATAGGATTATACAGCATAGAAAATTCTGCACATTTTATGCATCAGATTGCTTTGCAAATGCATTCCTTACAATATGCCTTTAGGCAGCTGGAGTTGATAATATTCCTACTAACAGACGCTCTAGGCATAAAGAGACAAGAGGTAGATTTATACATACACTGCTCAGAAACAGAAAATCTTTAATATGATGCAACCTCCTGTAACATAGTTTTCCATAACCAGAAATAAATGTGACACAGAATGACTAGATCTGCAATGCCCTATCTTTCAGTTTAGTGGTGATAAGAGGCACATCTTACTTTCTTACCTTAAAGCCTTCGTAGCTTTCATGAAAAATTAAACGCTTTAGCAGAAAGGAATTTGTAGTGGACATGTGACAAGGACTCAAATTAAATTTGAAGATTGCAAACATAAGTGTTTAAGACTGTGAATACTCATTTATTCACTCAGAAGAAGATCTTCTGGTACAATAAGAACTGTATTAGTCAAAATCACCCCCTAAAAGAACCCAAACATGCAAACAACCCACAAACAAAGAAGCAAAACCAAAATGAAACAAAGGATCCCCCCACACACCATTAAAGTTACCTCCATTCACTAGGATACACTAAGAATTTCAGTTTTGGACTTGGGAATCAGAGGTGAGAACTAGACTACTGCTGACAGTATCTAATGTCCTAGTAGAGGTTTGACTTCCTCACTGAGGTATGACAAAGATTTCCTCACAAAGATTATTACCAAAAAAAGTGTTTAAGCTGTCATAAATCTATCATTAAAACAACTCTATTTTGCTGGGAAAAGAGCGAAGAGCAAACGATTCAGTAATTGTCTTTGTAAAGTAAATTTTAATATCTTGGAAAGATACCTTCCACTTTTTCTACTACCCTGCTACCATTCATTTATAGATGATAGTAAAAATTGTAAGCCCTATATTAGCGTCTTTACACAATTAACATTACTTGTGTCTGGTTCTTAGGTCTAGGATAAAGACACTGATGATGGGAAGGCAATGTGGTCACAGTGTTTGTTCAGACTGTCAACAAGTGTTCAATCAGTGCTTAGTAGGGTGTGAATATCCTTCTATTAAAAATAGGCTTTTACTAGTAGCTGCTGTCACAGAGACCTTAAGAGGTCATGAAGAGTTGATAAGTTTTTGCCAATATACATCCTATTTGTAATAAATGACAATCATAATAAAACTTCTGCAGAGAGCATGAAGAATGACTTAACCTCCTAATATCAAAGTATACTCACTGATTTGTTTTGAGAATAACCTTCTACTTAAAGACAGTTGAGGTCAACAGCATATCTATTTCTAATCAGAATGCTTAGAAGAAGGAAAGAACCTTACTTTGTCTTACAGTTATATATTCAAGGAGAAATGTAATATTTTCCATATTATAAAGAGGACGTGTCACTGAAACCTGAAAACCAGGGATAAGAAAGAAGATAGTATTGTTTTTTCCTGTCTTCTCCTGAGCTGTTTGTTGTAATGGAAGGCAGACTTTGTTTTTAAGGCTTGATTTGGTTTGTAGAGTCAAAATTCAATTAGAATTCCAGTTTATATTCAAATTATTTCAATGGGCAGCTTTTCATATTGAATTCATTCCTTTTCCATAGAAATAAATTTTATTGTATGCACTCTTCTATCTTTTTAATGTAAATTCAAACTTATTTCATTTTTGTCATTGGTTGTCCAGTTATCATAGGGCTATAAGGGCTGATTCTAAGGTAGTAAGTGTCAAATCAAAAGTAATCCTCCTCCACTGCTGCACAACCCATTATATTTACAAAGTTATGCACTGTGAGGCTATTTGACCTATTTTGAAAACACGTTTCATCTTTCAAAATCAAAAGAGTGTTATTTCTAAGATTGTGAATCTTCTCTGTATTCTCACTTTCTTGTCAAATAGTCACATTCAGTGTAAAGATTTGGAATAAAGTTTCAAAAATTTATTCAGCAATATACTTTCCAGGCTTGTAGTACGGTAGAAAAGACAGAAATGCCAAAGGTTTGACAAGGTATTAATAATCCATTTCCTTTAAAAAGGTTAATCTTTTGGCTTGGTGCCTTCTAATACGGCCACTTCAGAGGCACATCACATACTTAAGAAACAGTGCTATTGCTTAAATTAGTATCAATAATGGCCATTAGCTTCACCTGATGTGAGTCCTTTTGCTTTGTTATGTCATTTGCAAGGCAAATTAAGAGGGAGCACAAATTAGGTTTCTTCTTAATTCTATCTAAATTGAAAAAGTGGAAAAAAATATTAAGAAAAAACCCTCATTGCATAAAAGTAGAAGCATTTAAAGCAGTAATTTTGATAAGCCCATAACTAAAGAGATTCTAACTTACATTACATATGCCTTGCGAGTAAAATACATACTGCAGGAGCTAGAATCATAGCATATGTGGTTTCATCTCGTAGTAATGAAAGCTGTTTTGTTGATCATAATTTATTTGATAGGAGGCAAATGCCAGTAAAAACTGAGTGGTTATGTCCATGATCAGTTGTAAAATAAAATGTATTAAGAAAACCCAAGCTGTGCTGTATTTTTTAAATATCAGTTACATTTGCAGACTCTTTAAATCTGAGAGCAATATCTCTGTGAGCAATAGTGTCCTTAGTAATGATATTGATTAGATTATTGTACATATTCCAGCAGGCAGGTTTGCAAAATTCTTTCTATACACAAAAATTTGAATATGTTCCCTCATGAAAAAAAAAAAATAAAAAGAAGTCAAATATTAATAGAAGCTAAAATATGCCCTGTAGGTAAAGGTATAGCTTTAGTAAAGAACATGGTACAATTCAGCTATTTGTACAATTGGGAAGGAAAACGTTACCCATATTAATCCAATTTCCCAGGGTCCTGGAGGTAAGAGATAGAAAGACCTGTTATAATGTCTAGACCAACCTTTTGTAAATGCAAAATTATTATCTTGTACTACGTATGATATGTTTTCCAGTACTTTTGCTAGAGCTGCTTTAAATCACACACAAAATTTTCCATTTCTCTCCATAAGATATTTCTCGGCTTTCCTGGAAGCTTATACTGCTCTCACAAGAAAACAAACCAGGAGGCAAGGAAGCTGCTAATCAACAAGAAAGACCACTCCAGGTTCAATTCTGACCTTGCTGGGACACTTGACCTCATCCTGGACCCTGAATGCAGGGCACCATGAGGTTGCTGTGGCCCACCCTTTCTAGATCCCCTTCCTGTGACACCAGACTTGGGAGGCAGAGCTGCTGCATGCCTGGCTGTCACACTGATAAGAAGTAAAGACTGAGCACCCATTAGGATTTAGGAACTTGAAGCTCTTACAGGACTGGTAATACAGACATGTCAGGTTCCTTTCACAAGACACTCCTAGGCTTACAAATGTAGAAGGGGTCTGGGTTATCCACAAATGTTGAAGGGGTCGTGGTGGTCAGTATGCCAGAGGGAAAACTTCTGCAAGACCAAACAGTCACTTGTGAGAAAGGATCTCAAGTTTTGTCTAGGACCCTTCCACAACCTTTGGTTCTTACTTCTTAAGGTCTTAGAGTTGTGTCTACTTCACAGTAAAGGTGAAAAGGTGCAAAAATACTAATTGCATAAATGTACTGATTTAATCAAACTTTCAGCTGCTTGCAGAGTGGTGACTCTGTGATTATATTAGCAATTGATGAAGCACTTGATTTTAATTCCTTTTTATCACCTACATGACAGATCATCATTCACAGCAATTTTTTTTATTATCGCTTCCTTTTTACGGGGGCTACAGACCTTTTACACTTTACAGTTTTACTAAATTGCTTTAAAAGGTTGAGTTTATTATGGGAGAAATAATTTAATAGAAATAAAAATTGCAGCAGCTGTGTAACAAAGAAGTTCTTAGAAATCTGTGGACATGAACCAACTACACATAATTTTCTAAGGGATTTTAAATTAAGCATATCTCCAGTACTGAATTTTAAATAATAGAGCTCACTATTCTCTTCACAACTTTCACTCATGTGATATGTAGTTAGTACTTGAGGAATAGTCTACAAACAACCATGATTTTGTCCTCAAAAAAAACCCCAAACCTGAGTCTCAAAGAAATTACTGTTTGCCAGTGATGAATTATATAAGTAATTTTGGTGCAGGTTTGGTTGTGTTTTTTTTTTAATTTCCTGTTCCAAAGATAAAATATCTCCTTAAAGAGCACAACACTTCTCTTAATCTTCTCTGCAGGTTGTGCATTTCACTTTATAAAATGTGTGGGTTAAAAAATAGTCATAGGAGAAGGCACCTAAAATGTCCACCATATGTCTCCCTTTCAGGATTATGCAGAAAAAAATCTATCTTCTTGGACCTGGCCACCCGAGTTTGTACATTGGCACTTCAACAGGGTAACAGGGGCATCCGTCTGGCCTGAATTCCCCTCCGCCCAGCTTATTATAGTGTTGTCTCCAAAAGTCAGTGCTGTGGCTTTGAAACCACCCCGCTAAGAAAGGCCAGATTCCTAGGTTCCCTGATTTGTAAGTGAGCCTTCTCTTCATGGCAGTAGTTTAAAAAAGTGAGGAGAGAGAAAAGTGGCATCCTGAAATTTCAGGTAGCTGGGAGTTTAAGGAAAAGACCATAATGCTGCTTAGAATCAGCCCCATTTCATAAATTCCTAGCCAAGCAGTGGATCCACTAGCCAGTGAATTACCTAACCCTTCATTTGACACTATGGAAGGTTTTACAGTCTTCTGAATTTTGATCACATAAGCCTATCTAATGCAGGCTTCACCTAAGTCAGCCAGTATGAGTGACTGGCTAGATGGTGTGAGAAATATTAAAGTTTGGCCTGTATAATCATGAAAGAACTCTTCTAAGAAATGAAATCTTTCTTTAAAATAAAGTTATTAACTCAGGTTTAGCAAAAACAAAGCTGTTCTTTTTTAGTGACTGAGACCATGAATCTGAGCTCTGCTGAGTTATGTGGATTTATCACCTTAATTGGCACTACCACAGAGTTCACCGGGATTTGTTCAAGGCCAAACAGGAGCTCTGGGACAGATCGTGACAATAAAACCAGATCTTAAAACCATCTTTCTTTTTTGACAGATAAATAACCCAAAAATCCCAAAGAAAACAAAACTTGGGCTACTAATATAAAAATATACAAACCTGTATTACAGGGTAGTTTAATATAGTTTCATGCTTTTAGTTATTTAGTATTTTCAAGGACACTGAATTCTTTCAAGATACAATTAAATAACATTTTGAATGGTGAAATAAGCAATTGGGCCCTAACTAAAAATATCTGACTGTTTTTGAAATCTGATCCTGCTAACTTTGAAATTAGTAGACAAGGTAGTAGAACCTCTGCAGTAATCACAAATTATGTATTTTACAGCCCCTGAGACACTGAACTGAGAAAATTCTGTTTCATCCATGATATAGAAAGCTTTGTCCTTGTGACTATAAAGATTCAAGTTAATTGCTCTTTTATTAAGGGCTTGAAAAAGCCAATAGGTTTTCTTACTTCCTGTAAAGAAATAGAACACTTTTATACAACAGCTCGCTCTTCCAGCTCTCAGCACGCCACCTTGCTAGTGAGAGAGACAACAATATTCTGCATAGCCTCATTAAAAAAAGAGTGAGAGACTTTTTTTCTCCCAGTTGTTCCATTTTCTCCCTGGGTTCTGCAGAACTTATTGAAGAAGAGTCCTTAAAATGCCAAGAGCAGGTTTGAAATGCTACATACAGATTATTTTTAGGAGTTAGCGTCCTTGATAAAAATATTGCAATTCATGTATATGCAGCATGTTAAGTATACTTCAGTGTACAAGCTTGATTTACATTTGTAATAGATGATAATTAGTGTTCCAGGAGGAAAATAAAAGGAGAGGTGATGATGTGGTGAAGAACTTGATTAGTGATAACTCTGAAGAGGGTGAGACATGAGAACCAAGAGACACATCATCTTAGAGTTTTCTTCTTTTTTGGACAAGGCAGGGAATGTTGTTACCAAGGCTGAGGAAAAGGCTGAGGTACTTAATGCCTTTTTCACCTTAGTTTTTAACAGAAAGACTGGTGATCTTCAGGCCAACCACCTCCCTGAGCTGGTAGACAGGGATGGGGAGTAGAATAGGCCCCTTGTAAACCAGAAGGAAATAGTGACACACTGTACCACTTAGATACTCAGAAGTCTATGGGACTGAGTGGGATTCACATGATGGTTCTGAGGCAATTGGCAGAAGAGCTCGCCAAGCCACTCTCCATCATTTATCATCAGTCTTGGTTAACCTGGGAGGTCCTGGATCACTGAATGTGATGCCCATCTACAAGAAGGGCCAGGGAGTATCTGGAGTACTACAGGCTTGTCAGCCTGATCTTGGTGCTGGGACAGGTTGTGGAACAGATTATTTTGAGTCCGATCACATGGCACATACAGGACAACCAGGGGAACAGGCCCAGCCAGCACAGGTTTAGGGAAGGCAGATCCTGCTTGACCAACCTGATCTACATTTATGATCAGTGACCTGCCTAGTAGATAAGGGAAAGGCTATGGATGTAGTCTTCTTGGACTTAGGTAATGCCTTTGATACTGTCTCCCACAGCATTCTCCTGGAAAAGATGGCAGCCCACAGCTTGGATAGGTGCTCTTTTCACTGAGTTAAAAACTGACTGGATGTCTGGGCCCAGAAAGTGGTGGTGAATGATGCTACATCCAGTTGGTGGATGGTCATTAGTGGGTTTCCCCAAGGCTTAGTTTTGAGGTCAGTCCTGTTTAATATCTTTACCAATGGTCTGGACAAGGGAATCAAGTGCACCCTTGGTAATTTCAGAGACAACAGCAAGCTTGGTGGGAGTGTTGATTTGCTGGAAGATAGGAAGACTCTGCAGAGGAATCTGGACAGGTTCAACAAAGCCAAGTGCTGGGTCCTGCCCTTGGGTCACAACAAACCCATGCAGCACCACAGGCTGGGGGAGGAATGGCTGGAAAGCTGCCCTGTGAAAAAAGACCTGGGGATTCTGGTCAACAGATGGCTAAACATGAGCCAGCAGTGTGCCCACGTGGCCAAGAAGACCAGTGGCATCCTGGCCTGTATCAGAAATAGTGTGGCCAGCAGGATTAGGGAAGTGATTATTTCTCTGATCCCAGCACTGGTGAAGCTGTGCTTTGAGTGCTATGTCCAGTTCTGGGACCCTCACTTCAAGAAAGATGTGGAGGTGCTGGAGCGTGTCCAGACCAATGAAGCTGGTGAAGGGTCTTATGAGGAACTGCTGAGGAGGCTGGTGTTATTTGTGACTGGGGAAAAGGAGGCTCAGGGGAAAGCTTATCACTCCTTAGAACTACTTGAAAGGAGGTTGTACCAAGGTGAAGGTTGGCCTCTTCTCCAATGCAACTAGCAACAGGTCAAGAGGAAATGGCCTCAAGCTGCATGAGGGGAGGTTCAAGTTGGACATCAGGAAGAATTTCTTCACTGAAAGAGGGGTTAGGCATTGGAATGGGCTGCACAGGGAGGTGGTGGAGTTACCATCCCTGGAAGTGCTCGAGAAATGACTGGACATGGCACTTAGTGCCATGGTTTAGTTGACATGGTGGTATCTGGTCAAAGGTTGGACTCAGTGATCTTGAAGGTCTTTTCAAACCTTAATGCATTTTTCCTAAATTATCCTCTTTCCTTTCTTATTGCATTTTAAAAGTACCTAACTATCTCTGAGCCCAGAAACATAATTTTTTCTTCATATCTATAAACCCACATTTTTAATGGGGCCATGAACTATTTAACCGTGAAAGTAAGAAAACAAAAAAAAAAAAGTCATAAGTTTAAATCATCTTTTCAAAGTAGAAGGGGGCTCACACAAGTTTTTCTCTCATGATATTATGATTCCCACAGCTGACAAGTCTCTCCAGATCTGTACAGTCATTAAAGCCCCTTTGTCTCAGAGAAATGTCTTTGGTGAGTCCTGTGGAACCAGATTCTTTCATGAATATAGAAAATGTCTTCATATGTCCAAAAAGAATACAAAAAACAAGCATAAGCATTGAGTAAAAAAGTAAAAGAGTATAAACATATGCAGTAAAGAGACACGATTTTATGGTGAAGTCAATATTTATATGGTTTTTTTGCTTAAATGGAACATAGATCCCTAAACACACAGCTACAAAAAGACTAAGGAAATGTTTGTTTGCAGAAATAAAGAATAATTTAAAACATTTTAACATTTAAAAAAATGCAAGGGAGAAATTAACAGAAAGAAAGCAAAGTAACAATGAAGAAAACGAGAATTTCTTCGTAAAAGGAGAGGAGTTCTGGGAAACAGGAAGTGTAGGTGTTGACCAAAGGCTAATATTTGGAAAATTTCAAAGAGAATGAATAGTAAGATGTTCTAAAACCAGGGAAAAAAATGATTAGGAAAAAACCCTCACAGGATTTAAGAGTTATATTAAAAGTAGGGAAAAGGCTATATAAATGGAGGTTGGTATTAAAAAAAAAATTTAACAAGATGGATAGAGAGAAAAGAAGCATGGACAATTAGAAAGCAAAAATGAGAATATGAAACATAAGTTAAAAAGACTCATGACAGAAGTAGTAAAACAATCAATATGACATCCTTCTTTTGCATAAATTTTTAGGTTTTTCAACCGACTGGATAAAGATCACAGTAAATGTGAAAGTACTCAAAATAATGAATACTTAAGTGTTCCTCTGTGGATTTCCTGATCAATAGAGGAAAAAGCAAAAAATCTGCTAAAAAAGTGAAGGACAACAAAGTGACTTGAGAATGGATGATGAGAGGGAATTCGCAGATTTGTGACTTCAATGACAGTTTCAAGAAAGATGTATGATTTTATCCTGGTGTCTGGAATCAAGGCTAACAGTATTAATAAAATAAATGTTGAGAAAGTGCGTGTGAGAAGATCAGATAATTTTTTTCTCTACTTTTTTCATCCCCATGAATAACTAACATATCTGAATTTGATTAGATAATACCAAATCTATAGGCATCTGTTTGTCGAGACTACCTACATTTGTTGTATGAATGACTCCATGGTGCTTGACAGGCAGAAAATCCTACTTTCTGTCTCTGTCTTATTGTGATATAGGTTCACTATTTCTAAGTCTGGGTTACTAGTGAGTATCTCTACCTGATTTTACTGGCCCTTTACCACCACAAATTTGGTTTGGTAGTGTAAAAGCAGGGCAACAATGGTTTTTTTAAGCGTGATTGTAATGTTTCTTTCCAATGTCACTTTATGAATTAGTTTATCAGTAGTTTTCTAACTTCTGGCCAAAGAAAGATCAAGAGTTTAGGGTCAAATTATTGTGACTATCTGTCTGTGAGAGATACAGCAAATTTATGGGTTTCCTGGCACAGGAACATTTTTACCTGCCAACACCTGTAAATTCAGACACCCACAGTATGACTATGAGTGAGAAAATAAGCACTTCTCATCTCAGTATTTGGCTTAAAATAGGGTATTTGTTGTGTTGCATTGCTTTCAACTTTTCATGTATAAAATAATTTACAATTTAACAGTCACAATTTTAATAGACTTCCCTACAGAAAGTTACAAGAGTATGCATAAGCCATTACTCTGAAAAGTCAATTACCAATTATTAATTTCCTGCACCTACAGTGGAAAATAGTGCCTGTGCATAATTTCCTTTTGTCTGACATGTTGTTGAGCATTAAACTTCAGCATCAAATCAAGATAATGAGCAAACAATAAAAAAAAAAATCTTACCTATGCTCTTTATTGTGCCATGGTTTTGAAATAGACTATCTTTTAAATTTTCTTCTAAGTAGTAGAACTCCTAAAAAAATATTTTTTCCTTTTCTTTTGTTTCAAGTAATGAAATGTATATTAGAAGTACTTTTCTGCTGCAGAGAACCTTCTTATTTTAAATAATTTCTTATGGCTTATAAAAAAATTCCTTTTTCTAAGCAGATTATTGATTTTTTTCGTGCACATCCTACACATCAAACTGATAGTGCCTTTCTTTTTGCATAAAATTTTTCATTAGATGAACATTTCTGAAGATGCAGAGAGTTGCGATATCATATTAATTTCATAAAATCTGGAAAATACTGGAATGATATTTTTGAACTAGCAGTAACACCCTTTTAACTAAAATTTTTTATATGTAAAAATATTTTTGACATCTCATATATACACAATTCCTATCCTTAAAATGTTGTAAATCAGTTTTGCTGTAATACCCTCAATAAGGGTCATAAATCCTAACATAGTTACATGGATTCTTAATATGATATTTATAATTCTTTATGCTTCACTTAAAAGTATTTTATTTGCACCGTAAAACAGAAATAAAGGAAGACATTAAAAAAAAGTCAAAGACAATAATACAAGCTGTGATATCCCCTGGCATCAGTTCTATTTTAATGTATTCTAAGAGCCCAAAGTCATCTATTTAATTTTATTTTTATCTGCTATCAGTATCAAAATAATCTAAGTGTCTGTGAGGGAAGAAGAGAGTCCATCATGTGAGGGGAGAAAATAAAGGAAACAGAGTCAGCACCATAAAGTAAGGTTTAACACTATATAATACAGACATAACTCTCCAATTTTTGTCCTTTTGCTTTAAGATTAATCTGCAAAATTTGTCGAATGTAAAGGTTACTTTTTTTTTAGTTCTTCTGAAAATTTACATAACAAAAAATGGGTTTTCTCTCTTCTTTGATCTTCATTAATCAGAGAATATATCATGATATGGTTCACTGAAACATTAAATTATTTAGCAGCTATTTACCTTCTGGTATAGGAAGAAGGAAATGCTCCTCGTTAGCCCTATAATGTGCCCCATAATTTTTAAATTCTGCTTAGTTTTCTTTTAATTCTTAGTATATTTCAGAATATAAATTGCTTATTTTTTCTATAACTCGAGATGCCCTCACCACACATTATTAGAGATGTTCAATTTTTAGTGTATTTTCAATTTTTATATTTTATGTCTTCTCATCCTTTTCCTCTCACCTGTTGTCTCCCTTCCCCTCTCCTCCCCTGCAGCAGCAAAACGGCTATCAGCTCTGCAATCAATTTGTGTGCCTCTTGTTAGCAGTATATTATCAATCTGTCTGATTTTGTCCCCACCTTGGTTTGCAGGATTGTGTCTACTTATGTTGAAAAAGTGTTTTATAACCTTTGTCACGTTATCTGATAACATGCTAGTTACATTAAACAAAGAACCTGGTCGATGGTCAGAAAGGCAATCACAGGCAGAGCAACCCCAATATTGCAAGTGCTCAGTGAAGTGAGGACGCTGAATTGACAGGTTCTTGGGACACTCAAGGACAATGACCTAACCCATGGGAATAAGAATAAGCTGCCTGTCTACTGCCTGCACTAAGGGATGTCAGCAGCCTCCCTTCCATCAGACTGGAGATGCAGAATTTGCCCGGGTCCTGAAGACGTCTGGAGATGGCAATCTCCAGCAGCTCTGTCAAACAATAATTCATTTTATTTCAAGGCTGTGTCCACTGTCCCTTTAGAAACACTGTAAGTAACTTACTATAGTCTTGTGTCTGTTTTCATCTTTTTTTTTCACTGTAAGGGTTCCCATGCTGTTGAACTATTATGCAATGTGAAATATTTTTTACATCTGCCAAATAGTTTATTTTACTTTTTCATCTTATGTGTAAAAGTCTCTGTGTAGTGCTGTTCCTCTCCTCCTTTTTTTCCTTCTTGTTTTCCCCATGTGAAATCAATCTCTGTGTGCTGAATACTGGGTTCTTTCCTGTTTCAGGTTCATTCATTCATGGATTTTTTTTTAATTTTTTTTTCATACACAGGGAAAAATCCATCAGAGTTATATTGGCTTTATCCTAGAAAATGCCTGTGTGGCAGTCTCTGCTACTCAATAAAAGGAACCCCAAAAGTAATTAATTTTCCGTAGATGAAATACCAAGGTCTTGCTCATGCCATCACTGCTAATATTAGCTTTCTCTGTGGTACACTGGATGGTTCTGTTGTACATAGCAGCTAGCTCTATTTGTTCTTCGGTTTTATGATGGTGCTCCTAACACCAACAAATATTTAGATTGTATTTCAGTCCCGTTTTGATTATTATTTTTTTTAAATAGCTGTGTGATCATCTTTGTACTACTTTGTTTTTCCACTCAGGATATATCCTTCACTCATTTTATTTCTGCTCTCATCCCACATATGAGGTTTGAAGCCAAAGGCTGGAATAGACCTAGATTTTGTATTGGCTACTGGAGGACAGGGAGCGCTTCTAAGCCCATGGAATGCAACCTAGTCCACAGAAGTCAGATTAAAAAAATCTCTGGTTGGGATATATATGACTTGTTTATCTACATAAGCACTTACATACATGTAGGTTCTTCTTGTACTCAATTAACATAATTAAACACTTATCTTTTTGTAAAGTAAATACTAAAATACATAAGACGTTGAATCTAAAAAACTCCTTCATATGCAGTGTCAACTATGAAGAGGCTTGAGTGCCTCATACACAGATATCTGTACTATGTAAGTCCAAGATTAAGTGGGATATAACCTTCCTTAGTGCCTGAATCCAGACTGATTGGAATTGTACAACTTTGGCTTCTCTGTGGTACAACTGTTTCCAAATAATTTATGATGAAGCCTGTTAAATTGCAATCCTCCATTTCCATTATCCATTTTTTATTTGGCACAGAATATGATGAGTCTGAAACTAATATTCTATTACAGATGCTGAGGAATCTTCAGAGGCTTGTGTCTAAGAGCTGTCCACCCCTCCTAAAATATGTTAACATTTTTAGCATTTTTACCAACCCTATTTAATGTCACAAAGACCAGTCGTCTTCAAACAATATATTACAAGTAGCTCAACCTTCTCCTCTTATCCAAAGCAATTCATTTGCTGTTGTATTGATCCACTAAAAGAGGTCATTCCAACCAGTCTTTAGAAATTTTATGTTCTCTCCTTGGTACAATACTGTCATATAAGAAGTACTACTGTTCATGTCACAGTCTGGAGGTTAGTTTAGTTTGTGTGATAAACAGGTAATCAGTCATAAATTCCTTGAAAGACAAACATCTGGAAATGACAAAGAATGCTTGTTAGACGCCAAAATAGAAGTCATCTTCACAGATGTTCAGCAAAGACAACATTATTTTTCAGTTGAGCAGGCTTGCATATTCCTTTCCAGTCTTTTAAGATTTTTCAGGCTTGGAGTCCTCTTCAGCTGCCCAGTACAATATAATCCCTCTTTTACCAAACTGCTGCTATAACAAATAAATTCATTGCACTGAAGATTTTGCATAAATATTAAATTCAGAATATTCCACTGATTTCAAGCACTTTAAATGAAGCCTGACTGTAGTCATATGAAGTAGGTATCAAATTCTCTCTCCATTACCTTTTACTTAGATCAGAGTTGCCTAAATAGTTTGAGTTCTTCTCTTCAGTGATAAATAAAATTAAATTTTCTAAATGTTTAAGTCAGTGCTACACAGGTAGAGAACAACCCTCAGCATAAAAGAACCTTTTCCAGGGAAATATAATGCAAACAGCTTAAAAATAAGAATACTGAAATATTAATAGTGCTCAAATAAGTCAGTATTACTTTAATACTTTAAGCTGGACCACTTTGCTAAGATTTGCTGAGGGTAGTAATGGTACTAATATATGTGGTAGAACTGTGTATAAATAAACAGTTTATAAATGCCCTAAACATACAGTAACATTAGTAAAAAGGTGCTGAAACGAGAGTCAGGCCTTAAGAGAGTTAACTAAGATAGGCCTCCCTAACATCTATTCTGCCTATTTTACTAAGACTACGTCTGATCTGCCTACTGGACTAAAACTTAGAAGAACGCTGGAAGCAGTATACAATAGGCCTAGAGGTAATAAATTAGGATAAGGTAGGATAAGGTAAACATTTGAATAGGAGAAACAGGCTTGGGGCCATGGCTTTCTCCAAGCTTCAGTGAGTGGGGCAAGAACAATGGAAAGGTAGATAGGTCAGACTGAGGAAGATGAGAAAAAGACCCCAGATTCAGAGCTGAAGGCTGGATGTACCCCCGAAATTGA
This sequence comes from Cephalopterus ornatus, assembly GCA_013396775.1. Lineage (NCBI taxonomy): Eukaryota > Metazoa > Chordata > Aves > Passeriformes > Cotingidae > Cephalopterus > Cephalopterus ornatus. The sequence goes on along the minus strand of VZRE01011072.1, from coordinate 10,167 downwards.
GGGCCAAGAAGAGCACTGCCCTAAGCTCCGCCTATACTTCATCTATCATTAATATGTATAGTAGATGTTGCAATCATATGAATATGTATAAGAATCATATATGAAAATTGTATAAAACCCCTGATTTTATGTGATACCTCCAAGCAGGTTTTTGGGTGATGCGAATCATGCTTGCTCCCAACGTTGCAATAAATACCTTGCTGCTCGAAGGACCTAAAGTCTCTGAGCAGTTCTTCATACCTTATTTTTCGGTTTCACAGCAATGTAGAACAGCTGTTGCTTGCTGCCTTCAGCCTTGCTCATGTGGAGTAGGAAATACTCCAGATGTAGTTTAATTGCAATCCACTTGCAATACTCCAAGGTGTAAATGAAGTCACAATGTGATGACAAATTTCTACAAAGCCAGGTTAAAATTCCATAAAGTAATTTTTTTTCTGTTGGTAAAATTGTTTTAAGACAGCTCCGTATTCTTTCTTTTTTTTTTTCCCTTTTGCTACTCCTCAGGATGCAGGGCAGTACTCGCCTGCCTACAAAAAACATATCTGTACATGTGCTTCAGGAAAGTGCTGCAACCCTGGCCACTAAAGTGACAAGCATAAACAAACCAACAAACCCAAAAATTTAGACAAAATCAAAGAGTTATTATCCAGGCTACCAAATTTTAGCAAAAATAAATGAGATTAATTCCATTTTTGATCAATAAGATTTTTTTAATTTATTTTTTAAGGAGGCTTAAGTTTCTTCCTTTTTATATATGTAGGTGGAAGAACTGAAAACAGGGGGGAAATGGATAAAATATATATGTACTTACCTAATTCTTAAGATTCATCAAGATTCATATCTACCAGCTTTGACCAAGTGTTCTTCTTTGAATGAACTATGACAAAACTACTTGTGGTACAGTACTGCATGAGGACTAGTCTCTTTCTACCTTCTAATATAAGCCAAGGATTTAAATCTGATTCATTCTGTGGTCTAAACTTCTTTGATACTAACTTTCTTCAATATTGTGCATGTTTGTTCATCCAACTTTTGTCAAGATTTTCTGCCTCTTTTTCCCTCCACCTTTGCTTCATTATTTCTCTTTTAAGAAGAATATGTAATAAAACCATTAAATTTTTAACAGCTTTTTATAATTACAGAAACAGTAACGTTCCTTGTCTGAAGTGATACACTGCCTGAAAAGGTTTCTAGCAAGTGAATAAATGAATGAGCATGAAGTAGTCAGTAAATAGATGGGAATAAAACAAGAATGTCATTCTATTATGTAATTCTTAAACTGTTGTTGAATATATTTTATGCCCAATACTAATAAAACATCAGTAAAAATACAATTAAGTGATGCAAAATAAGATTATATATAAAATTTCCCATTGCTGAAATGTTAAATTATAGTGATTTAAGTAATCAGTTGCAAAATTTTTCCACTGAACATTTTAGTACTGTTTATCGAATTAGTCTATGAAGGAAATAATCATTAAGTATGAAACCCAGAAGCTACCATACCCTAAGGCACGAGAGCAATTGAATCATTAAAAGTAGATTTGCCCTCCATTACAAAAAAAAAGAAATCTTTTGAAGACTTCACTTAGATATCAGATAAATTATTCAAAATAGAACTTACATGGCTGGTAACTTCTTTTAAATGTCACTTCCTCTTCCCCTTCATTTTTCCTCTCCCCTTCCATTTCCTTTTCAGTAAGTTGCTTGGAGACAATATTAACAGGTTTCTCTGTGGCTTCTTTATCGTTTTTGAAAGTCATTACATAATTTTTTGTAAATTAGTCCCTATTGGCATTTTAATTTTACTGTCATCATGATTAAAAACAGAATACAAGAATTTCACCTCTGTTCCTAGTTCTAGTGGCTTTTAACATTATTTCACATTAAACATTCCTTGCAGTAATCCCACAAAATGTGCAAAGTAAACTGATGCTTCATACAGCACGGAGTCTAGTGTATCCAGAAGGTAAGAATTTGTACTTTGAAATTTTTATCAGCAGTTTTGGAAAATGGTATCCTGGGGTGCATTAGGAAGAGCACTGCAAATGGGTCAAGAGAGGTGATCCCTGCCCCTCTACTCAGCCCTAGGAAGGCCACATCTGGAGTGCTGTGTCCAGTAAGAGAGAGACATGGAGATCCTGGAGCAGATCCAGCACACATCGACAAAGATGTTTAGGGGACTGGAGCATCTCACGAGGACAGGCCGAGGGAGCTGCACCTGTTCAGGCTTGAGAAGAGAGAGATTATCAATGCATACAAGTATCATACCGGCAGGTGTCAAGAGGATGGGCCCAGACTCTTTTCAGTGGTGCCCAGTGAAGGGAGGATTAGGGGCAACGGGCACAAACTGAAACACAGGAAGTTCCATCTGAATATGAGGGAAAACCTTTTTACTTTGAGGGTGACAGAGCATTGGAGCAGGCTGCTCTGAGTGGTTGTGGAGTCTCCTTCACTGGAGACATTCAAAACCCTTCTGGATGTGAACCTGTGCAATCTACTCCAGGCAAACCTGCTTTAGCAGGAGGGTTGGACTAGGTGACCTCCAGTGATCCTTTCAGGCCTTACATATTCTGTAATTCTGTGATTACTTTTTGCTTTAAAACTCCTGTGGTTTTACTTTTTCTTCCTTCAATATTTATAAGCAGTACTCTACTTGATCCTTCACATCCAAATAATATTGTGTGCCTTCCAGCCATAAACAGAAAAAAATAAATGTTTTAAATGTTTTAAATCTTTCTCAGTCTTTGAAGTTAAGCTTATATCTTCAGAGTTACTTATCTTAATGATTGAAACTATTATTAATTTAGTCATTAATTTAAATAATAACAGTTTAGGGGAAATAATTCCAATTAATCAGAAAAAACCCACTCTTTGTTTCATTAATTAGATTACCTGTTAATGATCGGTGCTATCATATATGAAAGGATGTTAATTATATCTCTGATTAATCAATGTGATTTGTCATCACAGCACTTCTATATTTCATGTATTTCAGGAGAAGCTAGTGTTTGTGTAGATAAGAAAAAAATTCCACATTAACACTGCCCTGCTGAAAATAGTATTTGCAGAGACTTTAAAAGCCATTTCCTGTTCACGCCTAAAAAGGGAAAAGATGACTTGAAAATAGTAAGACCATATTTAAGTGCTCACATTGCTAAATGGAGTGGTTAATAACAGCAAAAGAAACTATTTCCAGATGATTTCAGATAACAAGCTCAATGAGCATAATGGAAATGAAAGAAAAACAATGCAGAGTGGTATGCAAAGTACCTTTTCAGTTGTAGAAAAACAAATACACAAAACTGTCTAGCAGACAAGGGTGTTTAATCAGAAATATGGGGATCAGTCAAGGAACAATTAGAATATAACCAGGGAATTTAAAAAATTAATAAACCTGCTCTTATAAAGGCCCACAGCTTTCCTACTCTGCTTCCCATATTCTTCTGTTTTTAGTGTATTTTCTTCAACACAATTTACAACCCTGCCAACATTTGTGCTTCAAACAGGCAAATCATTAACGCATTGAGTTTGTTCTTGGTTAAAAAACATATATATATATAAATTAAAATTAGTCTAACCACAAGTAAAATTTGCAATTAAATGAATCCTCTTATGCAGAAACAAGGAACATAACTTTATAAAATTGCTGAACAGCAAAACTACTGTGATATTGCATGATGTAACTATATATTCACTGAAAAGATTCAAATATGTTCTGGCAGGATCAAATAGATTCAACAAACAATACTCTTCAGCCTGAAGAGATACTCTTAGTTATTCCTATTTCTGTCTGTCGCTTTTAGCAAATATCTTGCTTCTTTTTAGAATTTGCTTTTGTGTATTCAGACAGAATAAGAAGAACTGGAAACTGAATGATTCGGCATAATGATGTCTTAAATTGCACTATAATTTTTAAAATTTTTTTGTCACATTCATTTCTTATAATGTTCATATATCTTCGGATGGAAGATTGTTTCTTTTCCCATAATTTTTTAATTATTTTTTTTCTTAGCAATTTAAAAGATGTGTATGGAGTAGGATGATGCACTGTAATTTTGATTCTATAACGACTTAAATCCCTGTTTCTCTCTCTTGTGTAAGTACTTCAGATCATAAACACAGGCAAAGCTAAACATTAATGTATGGGAAGGGTTCTTTTTGCTTTTTATATTTTTCTTCCTAGGAATCAGGCCTCATAACTGTTTTGATTCATGGTAATCTAAACATTTCCAGAAACAGGTTATTTTCACATTTTCTCTCTGACTGTCAGGGTATGAACTACCACTGATAAAACTAGCCACGTGAAGAAAATGCAATAAAACAGATTTTCCTAGGAAAACAGATTTTTTTGTTATTTATTTTTACTCATCTCCAGCCAGTAAAATCATACAATATCATTGAAAAAAAAGTGGAATAATGAAACAGCTAACATTTTAATATAACATTAATGAGAAATTTGTGTCATTGACAAATCAATGCAAACCCTAGAGAGAAAAGAAGGGGGGGGGAAGTATGTCTTACAATAGATGTTTAAAAACAGGACCAAAAAGAGTAGGATGAATATCTTAAAATAAATATGCTTAATATTTCTATACAGTTCTTAGCCACTTGAGGGACCAATGAAATATTACATAAAACAGCCTTAGATTTTAATCACATTTTTATCAAAGAAACAGTAAAATGTCTGCTATATGCTCCTCTTGGCGCATCGTATAAGAATATAAAAATGTTTTTTACCAATCAGTCAAGAGGATTGTCATGGTTTAACCTCAGTCATCAACCAAGCCCCACACAGCCACCAGTTTGCTCCCCCACCAGAAAAACCAGGGAGAGAATTAGAAGGGCAAAAGCCAGAAAACTCATGGGTTGAGATAAAGGCAGTTTAATAGGGAAATCAAAAGCCACACCGACAAGAAAAGCAAAACAATTAATTAATTCACTGCTTCCCACGGGCAGGCAGGTGTTCAGCCATCTCCAGGAGAGCAGAGCTCTGTCATGCATAATGATTACTTGGGAAGACAAATGCCATAACTCCAAACCTCCCCTTCCCTTCCTTCTTCTCCTGAGCATTATGTCACATGGTCTGGAATATCCCTTTGGTCAGTTGGAGTCACCTGTCCTGGCTGTGTCTCCTCCCAGCCTCCCACGCATCCCCAAATTCCTTGGCAGTGTTTCAGTATGAAAAGCAGAAAAGGCCTTGGCTCTGGTAAGCATTGCTTAGCAATAACAAAAATATCTCTATATTATCAACACTGTGTTCAGCACAAATCCAAAACATAGCCCCATACCAGCCATTGTGAAGACAATGAACTCTACTCCAGCTGAAACCAGCACAAAGACCTAGGTCTATGTCCCACTTCCAGATTAGCAGTGACACTTGAGGAGTATCAGATCAAAGCAGGCTTCTAATGATTTCCATACCAGTACACTCTGCCAGCCTTAGGACAGCTTCCTGTGGCTCAGAAAGAGCAGAAGCCAAACATTGCATTTTCCTATGTGATTTTATTTAAGAAAATTTTGAACCCATGTAAAATTTTTATATCCAAAACATCTTCTGGAAAGCTGTTCCCTATGGGAAGTAGACATCTGAGCACCACTGTGTAAGGGAATGCCTGCTCTATTTTGTTCTAAGCTGTCACCCCAAAGCTCATACATATTCCTGTACTGCAAACAATAAATAAACTTTCCTCAACCAGTCTCTCCAGGCAACTCACAATTTAAAAACTTTGATAATTTTTCCAGTCATTTGTGTCTTTTCCAGAATGAAGACACCTAATCTATTAATTGGTCCTTGAATGGAAATAATTCTGTATCCTTGCACCTATCATTGTTGGTTTTTTTTGCCTTCTCTGTCGGTTAAATCTTATTTGAGAACAGGGGAACAATTAAGCGAATATGATATTTAACTTGCAGATACATAGGGAACTTGTATTGAAGTAATGTACTTCATTTGGTTTTGCTCCTTTCACATTAATAGTCTGTAACTTTTTAAAGATATTTTTTAACATCCATTTAGACTGCTTTACAGAATTTTTGTTAATAACTTTTTGTAAGTAATACTATGATTCCTTTTGTTTTTTAAAATAGTTCTCTAGGTATTCAGGATAAATGACACAAAAACAGCTTATTATTGTGACCTTGTAGTAGATACTACTTTTCATTAATTCTAATGAAAAGCCTTGACATTTTAAAGTTCAAAAAGTTGCTGTTTAGAATAGAAAATGAAAGAAAATTAATGAATACATAAAGTCATGAACATTATTATGAATACTATGTATGTATGTCTGGACCAGTTTAAAGATAGCCACTGCCAAGTTTAACAACTTCAAAATGGAAGACAACTATTTTCAGTTTAATTTATGGTTTGTTTCTAGTATACGTTGCAGTCAAAATATCTGGGACTGTATATACGAACAATCAAAAAAAAGGTATCTTATAACAGTGGTAGCCATACTTCCGGTTACTTCTACAAAGACATCAAGTACTGTCAATGCCATCTTCCATACTTTTTTTAATAAAAAATAATTTACTGTCAGGAGAACAAATATCTGGTGCTCAGACAGACCAGATAGTTGCATTCTGAGGAAAATTAAACAGTCCATTTTCCATTTTCCCAAGACCCTATATGAATATATCTTTTGGAGATACTACATGGAAAAGAATTTCCCATTAGCAGATGTTACCATTCCCAACATTATAAAGCAGAAAGAACAAATGTATCTAAAAGGATATTGTAAGAAACATTTTTCTAAGGTTAATCCTTAGTAGACTTCAGAGTGAATTCCTTGATGTGTTGTGTTAGTAATTAGGAATGCAAGCAACAAGAGTAGATGGAGATGTTTATTACTTATGCTATAAATAAATTAATAAATTCCACTCAAAACCCCCAGTGTTCCAGGGGTTTGTGAACCTACACTGTAGATGTAATACAGCAACATCAGAGCCCTTAAAACTACTACATTATCGAGAAGCAAGTTAATTGAACTTCATCACAATATCTGTCACCTGCCTTGATAATATATCATAGCTTCAAAACCTTAATAATGTAAAAAGTGTCATGAACTTTCTTAAGAGATAAATAACACTTACTTTGTTTTAATTCTCTTCTTTGGTATTCATAGATCTGCAGGACCTGTGGTTTATCGTAAATGTTCTGCCTGGAGTGGGAGTAGGTAAAATGGAGGTTGAATACCATGGATGTTAACCCAAATTTTTCTAAAGCATTTGGTGTCTGACAAAGTTATGTGTATTTAGTTAACAAGACAGAAAATCAACTGGAGAGAAATGAGAGAGGAAAATGATCTGGGACTAGAAATGCTCTATGGCATTATAGTATTGAAAACAAGGCGATCAGACCTCAAAACTCCTGTACAGGAGCCACAGACAGAGTAGGCTGGGAAGAGATCCAGATCAAAAGATGTGGTACCAGCCCTTTATGCTGAGAGTTCTTTCAAAATCCATAGTACTCAGTGAGTGCTGAGGGAAGTATAGAGCAAATGCGAAGAAATGCAATTTCTGAGATACATAGATACACAATAAGTAACTCTAGAAATGCAAGCAGTGGGTAAAATAGACTAGAATCCTGGCTTCTATTATCTTAGTTTGTGTTTTTGCTTACACAGTGAAAAGACTGACCTGTTGTTTCAACTTTGTAGCAAGATGTCTGACTTTAACCACTGAATAATAAATCTTTTCTATACAGTTCTGTACTGCAGGGGAAAAACGAAACTAAAAAATGTTTAATCCACAGTGCATCTAGCAATTGCTACTCCAGAAAAGGCATTAAATTCTGGTAAAGAAGGACGTGCATGTGCCCTCAAGACAAATGTGCCTCTAGGGTGCTGGGGACTGATTCTTGCAAATTGCCAGAGGAGCTGTTTATCTTCTGATGATAAATTTTAGGTAGATGATTAGTAGCTTCTGTGGCTCTAAACAAGTGTTAAAATGTCATATATACTTAAGTAGAAATTCCAGAAAACTGACCATTTATATATATCCTCCAGTAATTTCTAGGGATGGAAAAGGCACAATGGAGAAATACTTGGCATTAAAAGGGTTTAGTCAGGTTAAAGTCTGCTCATCCCTGTTGAATCTGTGCTTGAGACATATATTTAATCATGAATTTTTTGTTAATTCAATTTTTTTTTTTTTATTGCTCTCTTAAGACTCAGCCTTATAAATCATGGTGCAAAGTTGCTCCATGTTGAAGCCCTGAAATCCAGTGGATGTGTATAGTCTTCAGTGGTAAAGAAATCACACACAAGTTATTTTATATTTTTGATGGAAAAATTAAAACTGAATAGCAGCATAGATTATTTAGGGAGGAACTTTTGTAAAATATTTGAAAGCCAGATAGATTGAGATGTATAAGGCCATTTCTTGATGATAGAACGAAGCAGTATGTTAGAGACCCTCAAGCTATGCTAGAATAAGCTGGGGTGTCTACTTTGTAAAATGTGGTCTTGGTGAAGTCTCAAATTAGTAGCTATGTTAGAAGTTAATTCAGTCTTTTTACCTCTACTCTCACGCCACTTTGTATAGTCCAAAACCAATCTGTTATGCCTTTCCTTGGGAGCTGTGTCTTGTGTTCTCCTACACAGGACAGTTAATGCTTGGCAGGTTGTTCTGCAGTTAATTACATATCAAAAATGAAGTAAAAAAAATGAAGTTTTATAATGGCTCAAGACTGAAGATTTTCCTTTCAGTTATAATACTATAACAAATATCATTTGTTTGTGTTGAAGAGGAAAGACTGGACATGCAGATGTGTTGGTGAAAAAAAAATAAACAAAAACCAAAAAAACCCCCAGCACAAAATCACAACACAACTATTTTCAACACCTTTTCACCACAAAAATCAGAAGACAATGTTTTACTGATGATGCTTATTAGGTATGTGACAAACACCTGTGCTCTCACTCATGTTTTACATTGCAGGCAAAGTATACCACTGAGAGTCAGAGCTAGCGTGTTAAGCTTTACTGCCAAAAAAAAGTCTGCCAGGACTTAAACTTTTTGTCTCAGAGCACCTACAGTCATATTTACCTCATAAAATTTCCTACTCACTCTAATCCAAGAACACTGCAGGAACCTTATATCTTGGCTTCTTTCCCAGTTGTTGCTGCATATCTGCTCAGAAAAAGTAATCTCCGCAAGGAACAAAGTGCTGCAGCACTTTTCTTGTTAAAGAAAAGTTTTGGATAGGTTCATCCAAAACTCTTCCAGGACAAACACAGTCTTCTTTTCCCTCATCTAGAGTTGCAGCTTTGCTGCAGTGTCAAGGATCCAAAAATGGCAAACTGTGCTACAGACAGCTCTTCCCATGCCCACCAGAATGCTATAGTACCAGTGAAATTTTCCCAAGTCTTATTTCCCACTTGCACTAAGCATGGACTGCATGTGCAGGAAAGACATTGAAGTGCTAGAGCGAATCCAGAGAAGGACAACGAAGCTGGTGAAAGGTCTGGAGCGTAAATCCTATGAGGAACAGCTGGGGTTGTTTAGCCTGGAGAAGAGGATTCTCAGGGGTGACCTTATCACTCTTTACAACTACCTGAAAGGAGGTTGTAACCAGGTGGGGGTCAGCCTCTTCTCCAAGCAACTAGTGACAGGACAAGAGGACATCTTCTTAAGTTGCCCCAGGGGAAGCATAGAAAAGGTTGTCAAGTGTTGAAATGGGCTGCCCAGGGAGGAGGTCAGTGCCATGGTCTAGTTGACATGGTGGTGTACAGTTAAAGATTGGCTCCATGATATCAGGGATCTTTTCCAACATGATTAATTCTGTGATTCTGTAAAAAGTCTGTAAAAAGTTGGGGCTCGAAAAATTTGATGGTCTCTTGTCTTGGAATAATTGCACTAAATGTGGCCCCAGAGAGGAATTTTACCTGAAAACTGGTAAAATTGAAATCCTTAGAAAAAGTTCCCCAAAGCTCTTAAATTAGGAAGATTCTTAATTATTTTTAAAAAACTTTTTCAAACTCAAACCAAAGTTGTAATATTCAAAAATGCTATGAATTTTAGCTTTTGAAAAGAAAGGATGAGTCTGCTCAAAAAATTCTGAATAACTTTCTAAACAGATAATTAGAGAAAGAATAATTTTGAGTAGGGGTACACATTTTGGGTAAAATACCTTAAGGTGGTGTGAGAAACAGAGTCTCAAAATAT
>VZRE01011071.1:13006-51469 GCA_013396775.1 Cephalopterus ornatus | reverse complement strand
ACTCAGCATGTTCTGTGATTCTGTGAAAACTTTTCTCTTATATTTAGGTTGTCTTATAATGCACAGAGAAACTATTACATGATTCCTTGAAACTGAAACACCTGAACAGTCTGCTAAAACAATCAGATACTTATTCATATCTTTGAAATCTTCAGTTTTTCATGTTATATTACTGTATGCAGGCATTTAATTAATTAATCAATTAATCACATTTTTAATTATTAAAAGATCAAATACACTGGCAGCAATGCTAGGATTTGGAAGAACAGCAAAACTGAGCAATTCAAAGTAAAGGAAAGACTGAACATCATAATCTGTGCCTTATGAGTCTTGCTTGAACTTGGAAAACAGTTTCTGTTGCTAAACAGTGAAACAGATTTTAGAAATAACTCTATTTTCTTTCGGAAAAAACTTATCTCTTACTTGAAGTCCTATGAAATGAGATTACAATGGCAGGACTCAGGGATGGAATAAATATTCACTGAAAACCTGAAATTTTCATTTATTTGTGTAAAGCCTATAAAGCAGTTTTAAAAAAAAGGTATCAAGCATTATTTTTAATGTTTGTATCTTCTCACCTGTGATGACAGAAAAAATTAGTAACAGGTATGTTAAAACCTTATTAAATGTCCTGTATCAAAATTGCATTGTCTGAAATATAGCAAAGTTTGCAGAGAGTCTTGGCATATGGCATATCAAAAAAATTCTAAACCAGAAAATACTAGAAGAGCAATTATAATGTCATGCATTATTCCCTTCAGCATACCGAAACTAAGAGAGCAACCATTATGCCCCTCCCATTTGATACACAGTTGGCATTGATACAGTATCACTCTATTCACTGTTTTACTTACAGATGCTCATGCATCTTTATAATGCTCATGCATCTGTAAGATGGAAAACTTACTGGACTTGGACGAAGGGAAACGGGCATTGCCAAAATCAGTGCTTTTCAGCTTTAACTTCTAATTTTCTGTACTAGTGAGAAATCTTCAAAATCTTCACAAGTTCCACTTTGAAAATGCAAATAAAACAAGTATTCTTAATTAAGCAGGCACAACACACAGCAACACTACCAGTTCCAGTAAAACCCTTTCTTGGGGCAGCTGAGTATCACGTCAGGAAAAAAAACCTTTTGCTGGGTGATCAGTTTTTAATACAGAGCAAACTTTTAGCAAGCCACTCATAGACATTACTTTATTCATAACTAAGTTACTGTCTTGTCAGACACCATATGGGGTTAATATCTTCCCTTTTTCTGGAAGACAACAGTCAAAAGATTAGCTTACAATACGTCAAGTACCAACTGCTTAGTCATACAATACCAACAAAAATAGGAGGATGTCAATTTTCCAGTTTTGATAACAAAGATTAATTTATCCAATAATTTAGATTAAGATTTATTCAAACATTTTTAGATGGAATACTTAAAGCGGCATGATGTTTCTGCTATTTAAATTAATTGGTTTCATGTGACCAAAAAAAAAAAAATACCCTCCCCAAAAAGAAATGCCAATTCTTGGCATTAGGTCAAAGATTTTGTAGATTATTAGAAAGGAGTGAAAATTAAGCTATGATGATTGAGCATAAAACAGCCATCTATATTCCCGGTGTCTAAAATGTCAATACATTTCAGATTTAAAAGATGCTAAATAGAATTTCTTCCTGTGTGTATAGCTACATATTAGGTAGCATCCTTTGGTAGGGGAATACTAAGTAAGACAGAAAGCACAGTGCTTGAAGTGCACTATCTGAAGTGCAGATAGTTTGGAATAATTATTAACACTGTAAAGTTTGTGTACAATGTGCAAAAAGTGACACTAGTTGTTCCACAGCTGGAATTTCACTCCCAAAAGGTTTCTAGTATTTTTCCTGCTTTGTTGTAATAATTTTAAGAAGTTGGATCTGGAGGTGCCTACTATGCCAAGGTGTACCTCTTGGCATCTGGCTAACATCTGCTGTTTATTCAGGAAGTTCAAGTAAAATTCTGTATGAAGCCACTCTTTCTATTGTTTAAAATACTTAGTATTGATCCATTTCCCACACATGGTTGATTCTGAATTCAGAATGCGACAAAGAGCTTGCTCTGAGACACAAGCCATGAATAAAACCATTCATATCAGGAATTTCAAAGCAATTTATTAAATAAAGAGTATTTAACAATCTCCTAAATACTGGCCTCCTTATTCTACTTCATAGTGAAAATGATTGTTCTCAACATTCAGTCCTATTATTACACCTGCATTTATGAGTCTTACAAGTTTTCCTAGCATATGTGCAGCTGGAACGTACTCAGGAGATAAGCATGCACTTCTTAAGACAACAACAAATGCAATGAGAAGAAGAAACACATCAGCTATGAGAGAGAGAAGGGCGTGCTGCTGCTTCACTAGCAAGACAATACAAATATTTTGTGTTTGTAACCTGCTACTGCGTGCATATATGCCACCTGTTGGTGAGGGGGTACTGGTACAAGAAAGCCAGGCCAGCAAAAGATAATCAGGGACCAGAGAGTCCTTGAAGGAGAAACTAAAGCAAATTCCACAAACCAATGCAAAAACTTCACCACAAATGGCAATATGCTCTTCACACAGCTGCAGCAATGAGTATGTCAAGCATCAAATAAAGCAGGATACCTGTCATGCATGACTAATGCCCGCTGATGAATTTAGTAAATATTTAATCTTAAAATACTACAGAATAAAAACAGAGCAATCTTTAAATAAAACCTTTAAAAATCATTAACAAAACCAAATCTTCGAAGTATTTTGCTATCTAAGTTTGCTATCAGAGGTGTCAAAATAATGTCAGAAACAGGAAGGTGATTGACAGAATATGTCAGTCTCAGAAAGCTACTTCAGACCGTACAGCACATACTCAAGGTCAGGGAAGACTAAAAGAGGGAGATGAGCAAAATTTCCTGTATCCATGCAACCATTATTATACCATTCACACGTACTACCCATTGCCACATTGTGATTAACAGACCAGCGCATTAAGGAAAAAGTTGCAATCAGGTTACATGAAGAGGACTGAATATCCCTGCTGATTACAAATGACAGCTGATTTTTTCAGTCAGGTCTGCACTTAGAAAATGCACTGTCTTGGAGGATGGATAAGCTCTCCTTGGAAGTAGGAGGCCCAAACTCAGTGCCAATTTCTTCCCGTCCCATACGGAGGCAGATCAACACAGTCCTAGTTTAATTAAGAGTTTACCATGATCCATCACTGCAAGGATCTATAACGTGATAATTATAAACATTCTTCAAAACCAGATAAGCACAGACCTAAATATATGTTTTTAACTCCCTACTAAGTCAAAAGGTGTCCACCAAGTATTACACAACATGAAACAAACCATACCCCTGCAGGTAGAAAGACATCCATAAACTGATGCTGACTTTGAAATTAACGATTTCTGCTGGTCTACTACTGTAAAAAGAAGAGCTAATACAGAAATGTCACACAAAACACATTTGAAGCACTACAAGTCTCAAGTACTCTTGTGCACTGAAGATTCACATTCAACTGGATTTCCACTAAGCACTACCAAAGTTCCTAATAAACTAGCACTGCCCCAGTATATTAGATACTCATAAGTAAGTAAACAAAGATTAATTTCAAGCAGATCACTTCAGAATTCTCTTGCACTGAAACCATTATGGTTCTGGATTTGTGGAAATCCTTAATTATCCTTAAAATTGATTATCAGCTTCACTTCTCCAGCTTAGACTCTGCTTTTGGTGTACCTTCTGAAAAATAACTTTTTTGTTTCCTTTTTCCTCCCTCTTTGAATGTATTATTTTCATCACTCTGAGCCCTCTTCTTCTTTGCTCCAGCAACACTCCAACAACAAGGAAAGACCACCTTAACCAACAAATCCTGTCTTCTGCAAGAGACATTAAGTCTGGCAGGGTTTCCAGAAGAGCTATTTAACCACAGACTATAAAATACGTCTGCTCCCCACACCCTTCAGTCCACTGCAAACTTAAAAGCCAGTAGTGAGCTCCTGCAGCCATAGCTAAAATATCCCAGAGGAAAAAAGCGGGAGACAATAAAGACAGTCCTTGCTGTCTTCAATTCCCCACTATTGCAAGAATATAATTAGATTCAACCTTCAAATGTTCCTAGATAACAGACCTTGTCCAAGTTACAGGAAACATCCAGCCTTTGCCATTCTTGTACAAGGGAAAATTCCCTCTTGACCTCAAGCCTGGCCATGGCTGGAACACCAAGACCATAAGCATGTCCATGACATTTTTAACCAAGAAGTTTTTAAACCCCTAAGAGCTAGGCCAGACTTGGAAGTTTAACAGTTTTTGCTGTTCTCCACTGACACAACTGACTCCACCATAGTCTAATTCAAGCCAGGGAAGTTTGTAGAGTTTCTTCTAATTTCACATCAAGCAAACAGATTTTAAAGAACTTCTCACAACCCATTTTTATTTTTAAATTATCATACTAAACACCAAATATAAGATACTCCAAGCCAGATGGAAAAAGAATTCCACCAACTACTTAACAAAGCCACCCTTTAACATCAGTGCCCAATCAACTGGTACTTCAGAAGCTTCATAAGCCTGTGATGATGTGAAACCCACCAACCAATGCATCTAATATCAAACACACATAATGCTTTCCCGTTAACATGTTAACCATATTAGGAGACACATCAACATTTTAGTGGAGGCCACATTATGTAATAAATGACACGCTGTGCTTTGATGCATATAAAAAAGTACAATTTCGAGAACTGAATTAAAAATGCAATACACAGCTCTGTGGAACTGGCCAATTCCTAGACATTGAGGTGACAAGCTATGTCCAAGAAATTTATTACAACTTTCATATTCTGTAAAGAAGTTTAAATATACAAGCTGGGGGGAGGAAGTGTTGTAGTGACAGTTTGTTATTTCAAAGCAAATTGTTCTCCAATTGTTCATCACTATACATCAATATAATGCTATAAACCATCATTTTTCATGGTATAATGATAACGATAATACATTTTAAATTCTTTGACTAAGCCCCTTGAGTAATGACAAAAAGATCAGACCTTTCCAAACATAAAAATACAATGAATCAACATTTGTCATCTACAGAAATGGCATAAACGTCACTTAATGTGATCACTTAAAACACATCCATCATTCATTTGTAAATCCATTTCATCATATCTAATCCAAAACTCTGCAAGTATTAACAGTCAGCCACAGAAAAAACTAGTATTTTAGCAACAATCTATCACATGACAAACACTAGTATTTACAGTTTGGTTAGAAATTAAGACCAGAATTTCGTTTGGATTACATTTAAACTTACCTTTCAATTTATGAAATTCAAAAATAGTATGTTCTTGTTGATTTAACGAACATGTATATAAACAGAACTCAATCTTAAGAAGGTATAAGTGACTGACTTACCTTATATTTTTAAATTTCTGTTGATAAATCTTTTCTTCCAAGAGCAGCCCTTCCAGAAAACTACAATTTCAATTCCAACAACAAGAATGAGACAGACTTTTCTGACACATTTACAAAGACACTAATGTCATTTTGACAGTGAGTTGGTATTGTGAGCTGAATTACAAAATCTGTATGACAAAAATGTAACAAGTTCATCTTGAAGGAAAGCAGTATTCTTGGCACTAGAAAATAAAACTAAGTCTCTGTAATACTGGATAAATACTTGATATAGTTAAGGAAGGAAAGATCATTAACATCACAACATTGCTATTTTAGAAAGACTACTCACAAAATGGTCATTAAAATAATTTTCTTAACAAAAAGTGATAAGTACATGTAATAAAACAGAAACAAGCAATTTCTCAGCACTGAATCTATTATTGTTTTACTTAAAAAAAAGATAGTCTTCATCTGAATACTCTTATATGGGTTTAAGTTCCCTAAAGGCAGGCACCATCACCATTAAAAAAAAGTATTTTTCCTCTATTAACACAAAAAAAAAAAAAAAGACAGAAAACATGAAGGTCATATCTGTAGAACTGCACGGGAATGTATATGCCTTGGAACCCACTTGAGTGAAAGGATACAAGTTTTGGTATAATGGGATTAATGATTTCAATGCACGGCTTGCATTTATAGCTGTTGCACGAACCATAATAGGCAGAATTTTTCCATTCACAATAGCACCATCAAAGAGTGGACCAAAAAATGGAACCTGAATAAAAAATTTAGAAGTTCAACATAAAGCAAGATCTCAGTCGTAACAATTAGCAATCAACATTAACAATAGAGCACTCAAATATATCTCTTTTTCCCTCATCATTGCTAGATAATCAAAGCAGTCATTATGCTACATGTCAGACCTTTTCTCTTGTGGAAATATACAGCCATATAACTGCGTGATATCCTTGGCAACAGATAACAGAGTATTTGAAGAAAATTAAGCAACTATTTGAATACTGTGTCTCATCAAATATCATTTTCAACATTTGCTGCCAAAATCCTAGGAAGAGTCATGCATATGATGTTTATGAGGTTGAAAGGCTAGCTGACAATACTGTAGGTCGTAGTAAGCAAAAGCAATAATGACTCAAATTTTAAAATAGTATGTATCACAGCTTTAGATATTAACGTGTTCACAAGGCCCAACTCAATGTGCAACTGTCATACAATTACTGGTGCACTGACCCTCACCTTCTATTTTCTTTTATTTTATCTGTTCTTCCCTTCTATGTTATCTATACAAATGGACTGTAAGCCCTTTACAGCAGAAATTTGTGGTGAAAGTTTGGCCTCTTCAGACCCTAAGTGTAAAACCTTATTTGTGACATCAGTAGAAACCCTCAATATTTAGTACAGGTAGCACCCAAGAAGTATACAGAACAGACAGATCTTTTGTTTTGGCATAATTCTCTATTTGGCATGACTTCTCTAATCAATCATCATTGCACAATTAAAAAAAGGCAAAACAAAACAACAAAATAAGCACTTAGAATTAACTATCTGCATTTCATGTACATTTGAATAAAGTTCTGGAGCAGGTCAAGCAGCAAAATTTGTGCATCAGCTCAGCAAAGGGAGCAGAGCATACAATAAATATTCTTTCTGCTAAGATGAAACCAAGACTACAAAAGAATTTTAGATCCCTATATTTTTTTGCCATCATTTAATGTAGTTCTGAAATACTGAAATCTGATGGAAGGCACTTCTTTTTTCACATACAAGAACCTCTTTTTGGATTAACAACAATCCCTGTTTTCAACAGTTCTCATTTTCCTTCTTAACCTGCATGCTCCCAATAATCCATTTATTTGTACTTAAACTAGAAAAAGAAAGAACATACTTATAAATTAAAAATGTAAATCAGTAATAACAAAAATGAATATAATTTCATGCCTATCAATAGATACAGTTAGTCATCATAAAGAAGTGCTTCTCTCATATCCCTCATTTATTAATATTAGTGCTACTAGTAATATTTAAAGTATAGAAATTCATGGCAAGTGACATTACACACAGAAGTTAGGTAATACAAGAACTCATGACTACTTTTACTCTGTCAGTGTTCATTACCCTAAACCACTGTTTTAAGAACAAAGCCAGCACTGTCATTAGACAGTCATTAGAAAGAATGTGTGTTGATATGGCTAAGGGTTGAATGGTCTTGCTTTACTGAATAATCTCCAAATTCTTGTGCAGAGTCAAGAAGAAAGTGATAACTAGCTTTGAGAGGAAGAAAGGGGAGTATTATATGGATGGAGGAAGTTGGAGCAGACCATTATTCAATTACCGCAGTTACGTATCAGATTTGATAAAAAGGTTTGGCAAGTTTATTTTAATATTTAAATTATTATGCACAATATTCTAGCTTTTTTCCCAGATTATGTTGCTAGCAGATATGCTTCACAGGATCAGGCCTTCGCAATTTCAAGTTACTGATTTTACTATGCATTGTACTCACTGAGCTCTTCCTTTTCCTCCTTACCACCACTGCAACTGTCAGTGCTCAAGACTTTGTTGGATCATTGTTGGCCTATTATATCAAGACCTCAGAATGTAAAAAAAACTCAGGTCATGTTAAACATATGAAGGCAACACAAAAGAAACCAAACCCTTACCTCAGGCTTTTTCATGATCTGGATACTGAACATATGGTTTTTCATGGGATAGATAACTATAAGAACATCACCAAATTCTGTTGGAATTATTCCTCTTCTATAATCTCGAGTGTGCTCTGACCAGACAATGTGTACTTCATCGTTTCCTAAATGTCTTAGCTAGAAAATTAGGGATAAAAACCTATCAGTTTAAATATCCTTAATTAATATTCCATAGCCATACACTATATAAAATGTACATATTTCAAAAGGACAAACCTAATAAAAACAAATGAAGAAAAATGAGTAAAAATCACCGAATTACACTGTAGTTCTTTTACAATTTCAGTGTGAATATTAGTTGACAGTATTAGTTTGTGCTATAGATTTTTTATATACTGGTGTCAATTTCTACTTAAATTAACAGATACGTTAATCTCAAGGATGCAAAGTGGTTCAACCTGATTTACTAAAATGTGTTCCAGACTGTCATCCCTGATGGGAAGCAAATTACTAAATTCTATATGAACTTTTTAAGCATTTGAATGAACACCTTTTTAAAAGCCAGGTATCTGAGCACTTAACCTCATAATTCTAGCCAAATTCCAAACTGCCTACCACAAACAAAAATCTTTTAAAGGAGAATAGCTACTGCATTTTCCACAGCCCCCAAATTAACTAAACTAAATGCTCATTTTCCATGAAACCAGTATAACTTTGTAAAAACAGCACCCCACCCCCCAAAAAAGCCCTTCAAAATGGCTCTTGATCTGGCTCAGAATGGCCAAATGGGTTCCTCCAAATCCATGGTGTATTCTCAGATGTAATCATATAACCAGATTAAGGAATTTCTTGAACATTCTGGAATTATCTGCACTGAAACTCCCAAATGCTCCTTCTGCTAAACATTACCATCTGACAACAAATGTTCACTTATGCAGAGAGGCTTTATGTATATTGACCAAATACATTCAGACTATTAAACATCAGATTATTTCCAGTAAGCATTATTTCTGAAAATTCAATCTGGAATCTCTTTTTTATCTCCTAGTGCATCACCAGTTATAGCTAACAATTGTCGTCACCCCAGTTTTCAGTTTGTTTCCACAGCTTTATGTAGGAGGAGTTTGTCAATCACCTTGATGTTATTCAAAGGACTGCACTGCGAACTGCTGTTAACAGCTAACGTACAGATACCAATCTGGGCACGTACAAAAAGCTATTGCGTATAAAAAGGCAACAATTTGCCATACTCATTTTCAGAACACAACTGAACTTTAAATAAAAGCAAAACATATACACAGTCTTCAGAGAAATTTCACTGCAAGTATTCACTTGTTTATTTTACAAAACCTCCTGGAATGCTACCTTCATCTTATCTGAAGGCTTGTACCAGTTGTCAGTAGTGGACTTAAAAAAAAAAAAAAGAAAAAAAAAAGAAGCTGTCTCTTCTCATCTCTTCTAGCTTTAAATTTTATCAGACTGAAAAAAAGGGCTGTATTTCTATGAAAAAAGGATTTTCTTCAGTGTCGAACTGGGCAAAGGACAGATGGTATCAATATCCTCCTTCTTTGATGCTCAACAAGTCATTTGTTTTGCCTGGACCAGATCGTACATATGTCTAATCTACTATGGCTGCAGTGCCTTTGAAGTGAGCTGTTCTTTCCTCTTGTGTAGATAGCGGAATTATTTTGAATAACACTTAGTTAGGGGTGCTCCTGTGCTAACAGCAAAATTAACCCAACAAAAGGATTGGTTATAACAATATTCACTACATTGAGCTTTATTTTACTAGATTAGAACAAAACCAGGCAGCAACCTGAATGACTGATGTGCAACACACAAACAGCAGATGCAGAAACCTTGGATAACATGTAACAATGATGAACATCCTAAAGGACAACTAATTGCAGAATTGCTCTGAGGGCCTGAACCTCTCCTATCTTAAGAATCACAAAATCATTTAGGTTGGAAAAGATCTCCAAGATCATCAAGTCCAAAGGTTAACCTAACACTGCCACATCCATCATTAAGCCATGTTTCTAAGCACCACATCTACAACGTCTTTTAAATACCTTCAGGGATGGTGATTTCACCACTTCCCTGAGCAGCCTGTTCCAATGCTTGACAATCCTTTCTGTGAAGAAATTTTTCCTAATATCCAATCTAAACCTCCCCTAGCGTAACTTGAAGACATTTCCTTTAGTTCTGACTCTTGTCCCTTGGGAAAAGAGATTTACCTCCACATCCTACAATCTCCTTTTGGTTACTTGTAGAGAGCAATAAAGTCAGCAAGGGTGATAAGAGAGCAATATGAAGCACACTTAGTTGTTTTTTCCTGGTGATAGCTTGGAGCACTTCCATACTTGCTAAGATAAACTTCAAAATACACTACCAAAAAAAAAACCCCTCAACTCCCAAAACTACCAGAAAAGCAACTTCTCCTCCTAACTCTTTTGTTTTGTAGCAAAACGTTAATTAAGGAAACCTTGCACTTTGGCACCAGAACAGACTTTTCCATTGGTTTTCATCACAGCAGAATTCTATTTTTTCAGTTTACACAAGGTTCGGCTTCACCTCATTCTCCCCTAGCATCACTGTCTAATAAACTGTTATCCTTGGCCTCCTCTCTTTGCCACAGTGAACCATTTCCTCTTCTCCAGGCATACATGAGACCATTTTCAAAACAGATCAAAGACACGATCCAAGCCGAGAAAATAAACTCCAGGTTTTTGTTTCAAACTCAGCTCATGTAACTGTACTGGTCTCAAACACAGCCCAAGCGAACAACTTTTTGGCACCTTTTTTTGAAGCATGACAGGAGCAGAAAGGTGGGTTGTCACCTTCTTAAATGGCTTTATCACCAGAAAAGTCAGTGAGAAATTGCACCTCAGATTGAAAAAAAAAAAAAAAAAATTAAAAATTCCCATTTTGCTTCCTCAGACTAGCTGTTGAAATATGACAATGATAGGCTATCAGGGACTGACGGGCTCACACTTAGAAGCCAGTGAAAAGCTTAGGGAGGATGATGCTGCCTAGCCAAAGAGAAAGCATGAGGCCAATCAGCTGGGACAAGAAATGTTGTGGAATGTAAAAAAACTACATGATCCTAGGTTGAGGGATGGCCATCTGAAGCACTGACTGAGCTCACTGAATTGGCTGCCAAAAAGCAATACACCCATCACTGCACTGCACCATTCCTAATTAAGCAATATTGAACTATTTTTACTAAAAGAATTATTTCCTCCTTTACTTAACATCTTTGGACTCGGAGACAAAAAACTTGTAGACTATTACAAACAAGTGACGGTGACAGTGTACATGCCAAAGAAATAATCAAAAACATACAGAGTTTAGATAGTACAGCTTCTTGACAGCATCACTGCCTCTGAATTTAATTTCTCAAACGTTACCCCAGCGTACCTGTTACTGACACCTGCAGTTAATCAGACAGGACACCAGTTCTTGCACTTCCGTGAAAGCTGCCCAGACAGAGCATCACTACTGATGCTTGCTTTCACATTAGACTAATACAGATTTTGGTGTGATAGAAGTGTACTGTGTGGTTATTTCAGAAGGATTACTGACAAAGGACACATATTTTTGGATATCTGGTACCAAAGCCATTAGGGACTTTTCTCGCCAATTTCAAAGTTTGCTTTATACCCCCATAGATTTATGAGAACACATCCCAGGCTAAAACAAAAAACTTCATCAGAGAAAAAGGAAAATGAATCAGATCATTTCAAAGAGGTTCAAGTCCTACCAGATGTATTTTGCCTCACGATTACTACTGAGAATGATCTGGCAATGATCCAGTTTGACTAAAACGTAGAATGGCATCTCTGAAACATGTAATGGATTGAGAGTCAAAATCAGATGGTGCAAGTGGTGGATGACGGTATAAACTATGAATGGTGGTTTATAACAAAATGTAAAGTTCTCAGGATCAAAAGAAAGATCAAAACCTTGTTTCCCTTATGGATGGTCACACAACTGACAAAAATAATAGAGAAGTAAACAAGGTTGGGTGTTGCTGATTTTATGTTTGAAGAATAACTAAGTTCTGGATAAGTCATTCTGTTTCCTTCTTCAAGATTAGATCATAAGAAGCTCTGACACTAACACAGTAATCCTTGTTGCTTCTGTCAGATGTCTTCACCTTGGTCAGCAAGCAAAGGTTATGAGAAAGCTTGAATGGGGATAACTTGACTCCTCAACAATACTTGATTCATGGAAGAGATCTGATACATGAGATTAACTTGAAAAGCTTTCCAAGGTCTGCTAGGTTTTGCATAAACTTTTTAGAACAAAGAATTTCAGATTTTATTCTCAATTGTTCAGTTCCCTATTGAAGTATCTTGTAAAACTGAGTAGTGCTCCACAATCAAGCTCTCCCACAAACACAACATGTGGAGAATCTATCATTCACTGTGATTATTACACCACAGGAGAGCCAGAACCTGATCTCTTTCAACTTTAATCTGGATTCTTTATATCTTATCTAACAGAATGGGATTTGGTGTACATGGAATGGACAGATGTCAAGACTGCATTCTGTGTTAATGCTTACTCAAACCTCACTACCAGTTGTGTGAGCCACTACATCTTCACATTCATTTCCTGACCTTGTGTTCCTGAATTCACAACTTCATATGTGCATACCTCACAGTAAGCAAAACAAAGTGCAAATCAGTACCAGAGACATTAGGCACAGCAATAATATAAAAAAATAGAAAGCCCTAAAATAGTGTTAGACTTCAAGTAACTAGTAATACATTATGGCTGAAACACCTGAAACTATAGGTTACACACCAGTATTCCAACACTCTAAACACAGATCAAACTGCCCTGGAGAGTTTATTATCTAAGCATAAGGCAAGACACAAAATGGAACTGAACAAATGCAAAGAAGCTATAAAAAAGTGTTAAAGACAAGAAAAAGGTCTTCAGCTTTATTCAAGAATGAAAGTGTCAAGGCCAGAAAAAGGAAGGTTCAGGGATCAAAACAATAGTTTATGATATAGTGGATAAATTTTAACTGTGTGTATGAAAAGGCTATGTTGCAAGAAATGGTAGGTAGGAAAAAGCACAGACTGAATGTAAGAATCCAGAAAGTGAACCAAATTAAAGATGATTGCAGGCTATGGCCACAAGTGACAGGCACAATAGTCATGTTATCTGTGGTGATCTGGAAAGGTGGCAATGAGAAAGAGATTAAGAGCTCTGTTTTAGACATTTTAAACCTGCATTGTCGGGAAGACAGCCCTGAGGAGATACCAGAGACAAACAGATTTTTTTAGGCTAACTTTGAATCTCTACTCCATTAGAGCAAATATATAAAAATGACCAACTGTTAGGTTACCTGAAATTTCAAATTCAACTCAAAATACTTTAAAATATTCTTACTCTATAGCCATCATCATGTGTCAGCTCTCCTAATACATTTATGTTAACTGAATACAAAAGAAATGTGAAATAAATATAACCAGGAGGGATGATCAAATCTAATTTTGATACATTAGTGTCATATGCTGTACATGTTACAATAGCAGCCAGACTTAATACGAAGCTGCAGGCTATACTGAAATTTCCAAATGGCAGATTGTTCTAAGTGATACCAAGTATAATTGAAGTAATAAACGATAGTAAAAGCAAAGCACACTGTCAGGAAGAATTTAAGTATTTACTTTTTAAAATTAAATGAGTTAGGTTTCGAAAGGCAAGACAAGTGAAATAATGCAGGGCTCAATTTACAGAAAATTCCTTTTATTTATCTGTTGCATTAACCCTTGAACTCTTGCCAAAATTACTGTAATTTCTAATACTCACTTACCTAAAGGAGGGAGAAAAAAGGCTATTATATTTTCTTATGATACAACAGCAAGCCTCAACTTTTTTCTTCTTCAAAAATGAAAGTGTTTATTATAAAAAGAACAGAAGGACCAGAGATATCTGAAGTAATGGCTTAATGCAGCTACTTTTGTCCATTAAATGTAAGCAGCACACTGTCTACAGTGTATGTACCCTCTAGATTAATTTTTCATAAAACTTTGTCTCAACAACTATGGTGTGTTTGGGTTTTTTGTCTGTTTGGGTTTTTTTTAAGTAACGTGTACCCAATCATAACTCCAAAAAATACTCTACTAATAATTTACAACTATAAACCTTCAAGTTCCCATTACATGTTAATAACACACAAAAAAACCCCCTGGCTATAAATGCAAGGAGCTATAAACCTTTTATGTGGTTAGGATGATGTCACACACAACTTAAAATAGCATAATACACTAAAAGCCCAAGATGAATTAGTATTCCAATCAATAGCAACATTACTACTTTTTATTTACATACTAGGTGTATAATATCTCACTTACAATGCCTTCACTCCTCTAGGAAGTTCCTCCTAAGGAAGGAGGACCTAGACAGGTGATAGGCTGTAGAGGCATATAAATGAGCTTCCTCATTCTGTGAACTGAGTCTCATATTACTTAGTCCTGAAACTCTTTGCAAATTTGTTCTTGTAAGCATAGTGTAAATACTTTTTACTCTAACCTTTAATCACAAAAAAACCAGAATGGATTGCATTATCAGCCTTAAACCTTTAATTTACTAATTGCAAGTTAAATACCTATTTTATATATGCATTTCAATGTTAAGTTCCTTTACACATTCAGAAGATTTTCATCAGTTCTTGAATTCATGTCTTTTCTTGCTCTTGTTCTTCAGAAACAAATACTTCAGAGGTATCAAGACTCTTTAAAGTTTTATTTACTACTCTGTAAGACTGATGGAAAATAAGTTTAAAAATGGCTTAGCCCCTGAAACAGCAGAATCTTGATTTTGCAGTGGTTCAACTGGCAGGAAGAAGTTTTGGTTTAATTTAATTTATTTTCCATTTATAAGATGAACCTATCGTGTACCTCTAGGCACTTCTACAAAATAAAAACCAGCAGCAGTTCAAAGCCAGCTACTGCAAGTTTGCTTGTTTTTCTCCCATTGAATAAAACAGACAAAAAAAATCACATGAAAGACCTGCAGAGAAGCTTAAATCTCAAGTTTCTCTGGAGGTCACGAACAGTACATGCACTCAGAATAATTACAACTCTTAGCACTCACATGGCTCTCAATTTTGATAGCGTGTGTGAGCTAACCAGGATTTCGTAAAACACATTCCTTTTGCTGATGTGTTCAGTCCAAGCATCACGAGTAGTTGCAGAACTAGTATATGAATTAAGACTGTTTTCCTACTCATGTCTCCTGATACCACTTGCTGGTTTCTCCCAAGAGGTAAACTTCAGTTGATGCTTTTCTCAAGTTTGGGATGAATTTCATAACATTTCTCTCTGGTGCTGGTTCCCTGATATCTACTGCTTCTTCCCATGCAGACTTTACTTGCAGAGTAGGAGCACTAAAATTCTCACTCCCTCTATCTCCTTTACTTAGCCCATCATTGTTAAACACACATGAAATGAACAGCTTTGAAACACGCCTCTATTAAATTCAATTGGAATGGGCTAAAAGGTGTTAGGGAAGGGAGGAGAGAGATAAAGAGAGGCTCACAGGACTCTGTTCTTGGGAAAAGAGGCTTAGAAAGAACAAAACCAAAACATTGAGGAAGAACAGGAAAGAAAGTCACAGAGAAATAAAACAGCTTAAATAAACAGTTGATTGGTAGCTGAGCCACAAATATAATCCCAATCTTTTGATACACTCTACATATCCATACAGACCTCAAATATTCCAAATTACTGATGAGTGAGATTATGGGTAAGGAGGAGAGGAATTGGCCTGGGGCAAGCTGGAGTTGTTAAAAAGTCCAGCTGACACAATTTTCACAAGTTGAGTCACAGGAGGTCTGGACCAGCACTGAACCTTGCCTGGCAGGAACAGCTATACGTAGATTCAGGGTGTTCTGTGGTGGTGCATGCCTCCATCCCCTCTCCTTGGGCTTCACTGTCATCTTAGAAGTGCTCATTAGGCCTAACAGTACCTGGGCTAAGCTCCTCTTCAGCTTATAAGAAACACTGTCTGGTACCAGGAACTTATGCTGTCTAATGAGCTCCTGTTTTTTAACAAACAGCCTTGGAAATTCATTTTTCTTTCCTGAATAACAACTCAGGTGGAACAACATTTTTGTAATTGAACTTCCAAAGACAGTTACCAAGCCGAATTGCGGAGAGGATGGAAAATTACTAGGACCAAAGTCG
Organism: Cephalopterus ornatus; assembly: GCA_013396775.1. Classification (NCBI taxonomy): domain Eukaryota; kingdom Metazoa; phylum Chordata; class Aves; order Passeriformes; family Cotingidae; genus Cephalopterus; species Cephalopterus ornatus. The sequence continues at coordinate 35,197 of VZRE01011071.1, read as the reverse complement.
ACTCACTTGTGACCCCATAAACAGCAGTGCTAAGAGAGAACTTTTGAGCTCTCCTAGACCACCAGTGGGCTGCAGTCAGCAATCTCTGAGTGGGACACCTCTCAGAGCCAGCGAACTCTCAAGTTTGCTACACTCAGGGACGGCCACCAATAGAGCCTGGGTTGATATCCCACTCCCCAAATATCAACCCTTCACCTGTTGAGAAAATGCAAAGGTATCCGATGTGAGTACTTCACTGAACTCAAGGAGAATTTTTCACAAGTATATACCTTGTACATACTGCTTTAGGTCTGTGTGTGTGCGCGAGTGTGAATATCCTGTAGCAAATGTGCTATGAATGCTGCTCTCTTAGATTCATAAGTAAGTGAGGCCTATAAGTGAATTACTCTTGTGCTTATAGTAAATTCTATGGAATCTTTTATTAAATTAATTGAAATTAGGCTGTTGCTTAAGTGCTGTTAAAACCTTTAGGCCTAAACTGATGTTAAAATCTGCAGCTAAGTTTGGCAAGGGCTTCCACTCTGAGCTTTGTGACTCAATGAGAGGATCTTCCTCATTGCTTTTTATCCTTACCCTTTTTTCATCCCCAGCCTCCACATAGATCATATTTGGTTGATTTCAGTTTTAGATTGATTAATTTTAGATTTTAGTCTGACTTTTCTCTGTGTGCTTTAACCATAACTAGTAAGTAGTAGACTGAACCTTGCCAATGAACTTTGTCACACTTTCATTTTAATATTAAACCTGCTTTTGCCAGTGCCTTTGCTGGTGATTCTTTGAGCAACCTAAAACACTCATTCCTGACATGCTCCTAGAAACAGACATGAGATCTTGCTGAAGTCCATGTCATTTTCAAATTAATCATTATTAATTATTTTTCACTGTGACCCATCCTTCCCCTTGTCAACGCTATGTAATGCTCTAATTCAAACAGATTACAAACAAACATTGTAAGGATAATTACAAGCTGTGTTTTATAAAACCCAGTTTCTGTTTAAGAAAGTAAAGAAGCCAGTCACCTAGAAACAAAAATACGCATTGTTCTATACTGAAACAGTAGCAACAATCTTATTTTAAAATTAGCTATTTTTGCTATTAAACCACTTTTATAAATCATTTAACAACCTAAGTACTGCTCTGGCTCTACTTCAGGAAATAAAGAACAGAAAGGATGCAGCATTTTTATTTAAAAAACACCCCACACCAACCAAACCAACCTAAGATGCAACAGTGAGAATTTAAAACTCAGTCTATAATAAGAACAATAATATTTTTTTCTTCAAGTGGAACACAAAGAACAAAAAAGTCATTAATAATTGAAGCTTGCCAGAGGCATGGCTATTTCTCTCTTTACTAACTGTCTACTGTCTAATTTAATTACAAGTATTAAACTCCATGCTGAGGTCAACCAGCTTCAGTTCCTTCAATATTACACTTCAACCAGTGCTCATTAACGTGTCTACTGAATGGATTAGCACATCTGAAGATGTATGTATGCAGGACGGGGGGACAGTCTAATGATAGCTAATTGTTCATTTATAATAGGACACATGTTCGAGACTGTAACTTATTATCACTAATGTGGAATTTATTAAATTCTAAAGAAAAAAATACCAATACAGAAAACCATTTTTTTCTTAATGCAGCTATAAGAGATCATATCACTTGGAGCAGACAAAACACCTTATATGCAATAAATATTGTCTTAATATTTTTAACTAATTATTTAAACAGAAAATTGTTTTAATAGCCAGAACATGACCCTTAAGTGAAATAAAAGTCATCTTTGAAAATACTCACCACATATTTATTAACTGGCATTTAAGGTCTCAAAGTACTAAGACATCATTCAGATGTAATGCTTTTTATTCTACACCAACCCTTACCTCCTGGCACTTTTCCCCACTTGACATATGTTCCTGACAACAGTTGCAATGACAGCAAAAATCACCAGTAAGGTAAAATTAGAATTAGTAGAGAATAATCTATACAGCTTGAGCTACTTCAGTAAAATATCAATTATTAGTAGGTAAAGATGTTATGATATTTTATGTTTTGGGTTTTTTTTAAGTTACTGGATTTTCTTCGACTCTAATTGGTCTGGGTTTATTACCAAGAGAAACTTATTTAGAGACACCCACCTTTTTTGTTAAAGAGTCATCTGAATCAGAAGGCATTCTTGTTGACACATGGAACATTACTTCTACTGTTGAGGTAGCAAAATACGGAGTGGTCAATCCAGTGCTTTTGTTTTTTTGCAGTCCTCCCATAAAGCCACAATGATTTGTGAGATTTACCTAGAAATAAAGTCCAAAAAACTTTACAAGAAAAAAATTAGCAGGTGATAAATACACTCTTTATGCTCTAAAATGCACTTTCAACTGAACTTTTAAAGTGAAGATTCTTTTCACAACAATAGTTATGCTTTTTTCTGAAAGAGCTCAGACTCATTGACTAGACTGGAAATCAACTTATGTGCAGTAGCATTCTGTATTCCATGATCACTACAGAAGCTGCTGGGAAGATGAGGTTAGAGAAAAGGAAAGGCTGTGTAAATATTTACTGCATTATTCTCTGATCACTTGAGTGTAGTCACTTATGTGTGTTTTTTGAATTTTTTTAAATTCTGTGATACTACATCAACCTTGACCTGAGCTCTGAAGAAACTCTGTATGAAAGCCAGGCAATTTTACATTGCCTTGTTACCTTGCATATATTTTTTGAGAAATTTTCATTCTGTGAATATGAAAAAAAAATCTCAGGAAAGCAACTGATAATTTGTAAATAAGTTTGTAAGTCTTAGTTCTATGGGGAATCGTCTGGCACTGAAACAAATAAGCATGCTTAATGTGCTGTTTCCCTTTTAAAACAGTGATTACAGAAAGTTATATCTCGGATATATACTGGTAAAATATATAATATATATATATAATATATAAGGTATATAAATGTGAATATATTTAATCTTTGTCCACATTGGATATATTTGTTTTTCTGATACTAAAGGATCTAGAATTTAATGCTAAGATATCAAAATATTAGTTATCTCATTATGGAATATTAATCAAAATTACCAACACTTTAAACTATCTAATAACGCCTAAGAGAATTAAACCACTGAAGAAGGATATTTGAAGGTACTAATGTGTTTTTGTTTTCTCCTGAATGTGGGAAATAAACATCTATGTTCATGACAGTCAGCAGATTTCTACCAGTTTTTCTCTGTTCCTGTGTAAAAGCCAGGGTCATTATCCACACAGTTAATCTGGCAGTGCTCTTACTAAGGAGTAAAGTAACATATACTCTTATATACCTAAGGAGCAAAGAACAAGTAAGACAGACACTCATGTGGACGCTCCTGATGAACACAAGTTACAAGAGGAACAAAAAACCTGCAGCTTCTTATGCAGCCAGCCAGAGCAAAAGCCATTACTGTATTCTGTGCAACAGTGCCAAACAGAACTTTACAGTGGTAATTAAACCTGTATGGTCTGAAAGAAAGGATGCAAAAAAGGAAATCCTTGTAACAGTATCAAACAAGTGACTAAAGAGTTGTAGGTCCACACAGATCATGGGATACATCACATTATTTCTGACTGCTGGAAGAGAAGTAGGGTGGAGTGCGTGAACGGATACATGCCTCCAGGCATGCAGGAAGGAGGGAGTATGTGAAAAGCTGCTTGTTTGTACTTTTTTGGAGTCCCAAAATTGAGCAAAGCTCAAACTTCAATGGACTTAACATTTTACAAGCTTACAGGGAAATCAAGATGCCTCCTAATCAGTCCCTGAAAGCCAAGTACAGGACTGCTTATTAAAGAATGCCTGCACAAACTTTTTAAAATTGTAAGAGCTTAAATTTAAATAGCTAGTATTGCTAATGAAATTAAAACAGGAATTCTTCTCTGCATTTCATTTTCAAACAAGTGTATTTCAGTACTTGTGAGTAATGCTGAAGAGCCAAAGACTCAATATATAACGGGATTTGTAATTTTATCTGTAAACAAACCTAGGATAAAAACATTTTAATAAATACCTCCCAGCCCAGACCAGCTACAAAATCCTCATAGGCTTGACTTCCTCCAGTATTCGTAAGAATGGAGTGTTTATCTTCCTGTCCCTCAGCAACATAAAACACTGCAATCTTGTGTGTCTCTCGGCTGTAAAACAGAGAATGGTCATTGCATAACAGTGCCTTTACTAATATGAAACCAAAATATTCAAACAATACAGACAGAGCATGGCTCTTAAAGCATAAAAAGTACATAGTGGACTTAAAGTACAACTATATGGCCTCTTTTGGATACCCTCTATATTTTCATATCCCCATTCTGTCTTTTCTAGTGTCATCTTCTCTAGAGACTAAAGTTTTGCTGTAACTGAGCAGCATTTACCCTTTTCATCACTTCTAAGATGCAGGATGGTGCTGGCTGTACCAATTGTTAATGGAATAGCTGGACTTTTGAAGTGGGCAAATGTAATGCAGGTATTATCCACACTGCACTGTCCATTATTAACAGTGCCTTCTGAACACTGTGGCAGCTGCAGCTTATGCAACTGAATGAAGAATCTTTAAGTAAATAGCAATGTCTTCTGTTCACAGCTTGCTGTTAGACACTGGAGCAATTGAAAGTGGTTTCTCACACTTTTAAAACTTCCACTGGATTTAATTTCAACTTCTACAAAAATAACTCAGTTTTTAATTCTGTGCTACAATTCCAACTAGAGTTCTGTGTCTTCAAATACCAGGAGCATTAGAACACAGCTAAACAATTAATCAAAGCTTAAAATGTGAAGACTTTGATCTATCAAAGTTTTAAAACTATTCAGTGTTGTGCATATACAAATGCTCATAATTATAAGTAATTTTGAAATTTGTTTATCTCATGGTATTCTGCTTGCAGAATTTCACTCTACAAATAACACCAATGTGACTTCAATATAATACAAATAACAACAATATAGTGCAAAATACATTAATAATTAAAAAAATTATTAAAAAAACACAGCTCAACTCTCACATCTATGCAATTAGGGCCACTTGAATAAAGGCACATTTAAAACAAATAAGTAGGGAGTCATTAAAAGAGTTTACCATTGTCTTGAATCCAAATTTCTCAGTTCTCGAAGTAACTTCTCATTTTTCTTCAGGAGATGAAAGCTCCTTCTAAAGAGAGAAATTTGTAACTCTTTTATAACCTGTTCACCAAGGGATACAGAACAGTACAACATTTCCATGTCCATTCAAGAACAGTCAACAAATGCTTTTGCCTTTTCAGCAGTCCTTTCTTAAATATTTAAAAATTAAGATATCTTTTAAAAAATATACATGCAATTTTTCTTACTCCAGGAAATTTTCTATATTCCATATAAATCTTCTATATATTATAGCCATGAGTACAACCTTTATTTCTTTCCACTTTCTTCTGTCAACCTATTGGATCCAACTGGGATCCATCTCTTCTCTATAGAATAACAGACAAAACTCTTTGATGCATATATAAGCTGCACACTTTACTAGGCCATAATATAGACACTTAGTGACAGAAGACACTCCCATTAATCTACTGTTGTAGGGAGTTAGTGCATTAAACACAGAGTTTTTGTTATTCTGAATTGCTAGAAGAGAGCAGAGCATAACTCAGTAGTCACCCAGCCAGCTGCAACAATTTAAAAAAAAAAAGAAAGCAGTGTGTTAGAGCAAGAAAGGCAGTTTTCATTTATTTTCAACTGGGCTTAAGCTGTTTCCCACAAAACACAGTGGAATGAGCCCAAGAGCAGTACTGTTCAAAACCAGACTGCCCTGAGGAATTAAAGATCCAAATAAGAAGGGTTGTAACACTGAAGTTTTGTCTGATTCCATTATATCTCAGTGACACAGATTATTTCTGTTTTACAGAATATTCATTTCCCTTCACAGTAAGAAAATATTTCAAAAACTCTAATACGGAATTTGACAGCAATGGCAAAAGAAGATTTTGGAAAGACCCATAAATTCTAGGATGTTAATATTTGTATATACCCACATGTATATGCAGACATGCACCTAACCACACCCACACAAAAATAATACTGTAAACAGAGACATTACTTTTGTAACTGAACATGGCTTCTCTCCTGTTGTTCTAAACAATACCCAAGCATGGCCAGTGTTGAAACACATAGTAGGGAACATGTCTTTCTTGTTAGCTAACACAGATGCAATGCTCTGAGACTGCATGCAAGCATGCTCTTAGCTGACAGAGCAGCAGGACACTGTTCAGCAACACAATAGCTGAGAATATGACACTTTTTGAGCCTTATTCTGGCATAGAAAGGTAACGATTTTTGTTGGAACATGCATGGGAAGCAAAGAAAATACATCGCTCCTTCAATTTGCCTTCAAACACTCTTCTAAGGAAAGAAGATAAATCACAATAAAGACAACAGGTTTCTCCTTTCTGTCTCTCTAAATGACAGGCTGAAACGCAGAAGAAAGCTGCCATTTTGCCCTTAGTAGCATATCTCTTCTCTTCTGTTGTTAGCTGGGCTGAGTATTTTTGGCTAACAAACTCTATGATCAACTACTATTAAATGGCAAGAATAGCACAATTGCTTAAAAGAAAGTTCTTAATTTGTGAGTCTTTTTACCTTTTATCCCATGAATTCATTCCCAGTATACTGAGAAGTAATCTGCAGTAGTAAAACGCTGACTGGGACTTTTGTGAGGTTGGCTCATCCTGCTCCATAGCCCTCATGTTTACATCATTGAAATGCTTTTCAACAAACTCTCTCTCTTCTGTGTGCTGTTTCAGAATTGCATTGATGACATCGTTCTCCTGTTTCTCTGAGATGCAGACTGGTTGGGGAGCAGGGATGTTGAGTGAGACACCAGTTCTCTGTAAGCATTCAGGGCTTGTAACACCTAAATACTGCAGGAGCTCATCAAGGGCATCTTCTTCATCCCTAATTGTATCCCATGTTGGTACAGTGTCTCTAAATTTCCTTTTTACTTGGAGTGTAATGCCATCCCTTGCAGATACATCTTCCACATGCTCAAAAGATGAAAGAGCATCTTCTGGTTTATCTTGCTGAGATAATGAAAGTGCAAAAGATGTTTGTTGTGAAGATCCACATAAAGATGACGGTCCATACAAAATGGCTGAATCCCACGAGTATTTGCCAGAGAGATCACGCACTATAATTCTAACATTTGAATTAGCAGATGCAAGTCCAGCAGACAGTCCTCCCCCTGGCATGTCATCTTCTGCTTGGATTTGTATGCAAGACACCAAGGAAGTATTGTTTAACACAAAAAATTGAAGATTTGGGTTCTCAAAAAGTTCAGGAGAAAGCTCAGGACTTTCACTGTATGGATTGTCGTTGTTTTCACACACTTGACTGGTTAGCATAGCAGGACCACCACTCATAGGATAGTGGCCTAAGTGGTTGACTAGATGTGTTATCACAGTACGAGCAGCAACAGAAATTAATCCTTGCTGCATATGAGTTTTCACTGTAAAAGAAAGAGCACAGGTTTTAAATTCAGAAAACAACACTGAGATTTACTCATTTCTTTTGGTCTCCTCTTCACGACTTTTAAACAGAGGATGAGCACTGCAAGCTTAGGATATATTTTGATGAAGACTGGTCTTCTATACAAATAGCATGAAAAATCATAAGATAGTTAAAGAAGCATCTTCATTGTCTTACAACCTACCATACCTCCTTTGCCACAGCTTTGTTATCAGCACTGTTCTTCTAAAATACACAATTTCTTATCTAGTGAAAATAAATCTTAAATTGCTGATGAAGTAGAGATCTTAACTGTGTTGCAAGATTACCATTCCAACTGCAGCGTATTTTTATATTTTTACACATCATTACATTGAGAAATACAAAGGAACATAGATGCATGAAAGGTCTAATCCATCTTAATTTCCCTGGGGAACATATAGCTGTAGCTAGCTTGAGAAAAATACAGGATGATTTTAAAGTACAAAAGCAAAGACCAGGCTGTCTATTGAACAGAATCTAACATTAGCAAAATTTTCAAAAAGCAAATCTTATGCCACAACTGCATTTTAAGAAGTTTCAGACTAGAAAATGTTGTGAAGGAGAAAGACAAGTTAATTTTGCCCATCTTATGTGAAATTCATCCTGTAAAATGCACTGATATTTCAATATCAGCTTTTCCCACCTCCTTCTTTGTTGCATACATTCCACTTGCATGTTATGCCATCTAAATTCACAAAAGGAATTTCTTAATGTCTATATCACATCCTGCTACCCAGTACAATATTGTTATTGAATTATTTTTATCAAATCCACCCTACATTACCCATGAAGTACAGAGCTGGTCAAAGTGACACTGTCAGACAGATAACCCTCATCTGGCTCAGGGAACCCACTGACGAACCCAGACACAAAAATATCACACTGTAGGAGAACACAGGTAGAAGAGGGAACAAGATCGATATAGCAAAGTACATGTTTCTGTCGCCTCTCTCTTATAACTGGGCTTGGATGCCCTAAATTTGGGATTTACAATGAGAAGATAAAACAAGCTGTGTTCCTCATGATTACATCATGTGTTTTAAACTACTCTAAACATTGAAAACTGCTGCAAACACTTCCCATCTTTCTCACTAAAAGTCCATCAAACCAGAATGTTCTGAATGATGTTACTTTTTCATTCAGTATTTACTGAGAAAATGTAAGCTCTTTGATGTGTAAGTAAAGTATAATCAACTCACCTCCCTCTATATTGTGTATTTATATGCAACAAAACCTAATGTTTAATAAACAAATTTCTTTTTGCAGTATAAGATGTTTTAATTGGTTTAACCGGAAAAATGAAGGCAAATTTGTATTGCGTACTGACTGCCATTACAGATCTTCAGTTTCTGAAGATAGATGCATTCTGCATCTGCAAAAATAAACCATTATTACGTATTTGCCCTTTTTTTTCCCCCCCCACAAGGTTACGGTACAGCACGTAAGAGATATTTCGGATTCTGGCTCTTCTCTACTTTTAGGAAGCACTAGATCTGAACAACCAAAAAGGAAACATTTCATCCAGTTAATAGTTGTCAAAATCAACATAATATTTACACAATCCCAAAACTCATATCTACTAAAATATTTTAATAAATGAAGGCCTTGAAAATTAATATAAACAAATTAGATATTTAATTCTTATTATCTATAGCCTTCTTGACATTTAAAATTTACAAACACAAAAACATTCAGTGATGCTGAATTAAATGTCCAGATATTGAGAGCATACAAGGAAATTAAGTTATAGTGCCATCTGCTGAAATATAAGAAGGAACTGGAAGCAGATTGTATACATGACAAAGACCAAATAAGTTGGATGCTTGAAGAAAAATGTATCAGCACAGTATTTACTATCGCCTGGACAGTGCAGAGGCCGGCCCATCTCTGTCAGGATATTTATGCCAAGAATTTAGCATTTGGCACTGCACAGATAAGTGAAGTAATCCTTTTCTCAGTTTCCTAGGAGTAAAGACACGTAAACTTTCCAGATACCTGAAGTCCCACACTAGGTAGGTTAAATGCCTCCTGTTAAGTCCTGCTGAGAAACCTGAAGAAATACAAGGGACCTTTCAGCATATGTTATTACTGCTACTGCTGTGTGGCAAACCCTAAAGATCACAAACCTGACCGTGGTTGTTTAGTGCCCGTGTGCATGAATTTACTCCCTTGGGAGCCTAAGGGACATATGGAAAAGAAAGGTGACATAGTGATACAAAGAATGGAACAGTGAATTGAGAAAGTCCATTCTCAGTCCTAACACAGTCTTTTTCTGATAACTTTGCTCTTGAATTAAAGTCATAAATCTGTCAATGTTTCTTTTATAAAATGAGAACAGTACTTCTCACTGAGTCTTCTCTTAGAATACAGTACTGTTGATCTAAAAATGACACAGAAAACTTAAATCAGAAGTATTAAGCATACTGAAAAGTAAATTGTAAGACGTAACCTGTTACCTTGAAATAAAAGACAGAAAATTAAGCAATTTTGAAACATTTTTGCCACACATCAAATTAGATTTTGCTGATGGTTTCCCTTAGGAATTAAAAAAAATAAAAAAAAATCCCAAACCCAGTAATACTTTTTGAAAACAGGAGAATTTTAAATTAAATTTGCAACTTTAAGGATACATATTAATAATCTATCCCTAGAAGCACATCTCCTCGATCATGAACAACTGGACATTCAATATATCAAAACTGTTAAAATGAGTATCTAAACCACGCTCTTTGTTTCCGGAGGGCAGGTCAAAATATGCAATAAAGCAAGCCATCACAGCTTTACCACAAATTCTACAAACTAAGCCATATCGTTACACGTTAAGGCAGTTTATGCTCACTGCTTCGTTGACCTGTCTTCCTGAGTGAACACATCACAGCTCTCTTTACAATGCTACTGCCTCTGGCTTGGGCAGTGTAATTTATATGTGTACGTGATCACTTGGTAATTTACTAGAAGCATGTTATATTGTCTATTTTTCTCAGTTCTTGAAATTACCTCTTTTGTGGAAAGGCTGAAGGTGCATCACCACTAATTTGTATTTGTGGTATGACTGAAGGATACCTGAATTTCCTTAAGATGTCTTGTTAACTCTTTAATTCAGCTTTGGCTAAACAGTTTAGAAACTACTACGGTTATGTAGTAGAAGGAAAAAGTAATGATTGCGGGTGGAATTTAACTCTCCTCATCCTTTTAGCCATCCAAAGAAGGATGCACCTGTACAGACTGATTCATTCAAAAAAATGGAGCAATGGGATGAATCACTCTCTGAAAACTCTTCTTTTTCCTTCATGTAGAGGGAGCCTGAGAGTATTCTGCTTAGCTTAGTTACCTGTATTTTACATTAGTCTAAGCAAGTCTCATTCCTTTCTAATTTTAAACTTCAGCTATATAGACATGTGATTAGAGAGGACCCATCTCTAGAATATCCTCCACAAAACACAAACTATGCTGATTTGGATGCACGATGTATAAAGTATTTTCTTAAAGTGTGCTTTTTGTCTCCTTTCAGTAAAAAGGCAAATAGCAAAGCCTGGAAAGAAAAGGATTTTCTTTTCCTATTTTTTAAATAAAAGCTAAGACTTAACAGGGGAAAACCTTTTCATTAGAAACACATTAGAAAAACAGAAATACATTAGAAATACATAGGAAAACATTAGGAAAAAAGATCAATCTATGCAAAAGAGTTTAAAATATCTCTGAAGAAATATGAGTAGTAGGGGAAAAAATCAATTAAATCAATAACTGATAGATGACTATGTCTACATAACGTTACTACTATCTTCCAGTCATAACTATCTCTAACAGATTTGAGATCTACAAAGAACAAGTTTCAAAATGGTTTCACCTATAATTGCATAAAAATTCTCACATATGTTTATGGTCCTGAAATGAAAAGTAAAAGTTCAGAAGTAAGTTAGCAGATCATGGCACTATGCAGTCCATGTTAGCTTGTGAGTAAGCTAACCAAGTCTGCTAGCTAGGTGCAGTTAATTAGCACAGTGGGTTTGTGTGGCAAGGTTTGGTAGTGGAGGGGCTACAGGGGTGACTTCTCTGTCTGATGAAGCCAATGCCAGCCAGCTCCACGTTGGACCTGCTGCTTCCCAAGGTTGAAACAATCAGCAATGGTAGTAATGTCTCTGGAATAACACAGTTAGGAAGGTAAAAAGGTTGTTGGGCAGAAGCAAACTGCAGCCACAGAAAAGCAGAGTGAGAATATGTGAGAGAAACAACTCTGCAGACACTAAGGTCAGTGAAGGTGAAGGGGGAGGAGGTGCTTCAGCCACTGGAGCAGAGATTCCCCTGAAGCCCATGGTGTAGATCACGGTGAGGCAGGATGCGCCCCTGCAGCCCATGGAGTTCACAGTGGAACAGATACCCACATGCAGCCCGTGGAGGACTCCATGTTGGAGTAGATAGATGCCCAAAGGAGTCTGTGACCCTGTGGAAACCCACACTGAAGCAGGCTCCTGGCAGGAATCGTGGCGCTTTGGAGCAATAAGATCATGCTAGAAGAGGTTTGCTGGCAGGATTTGCGACCCAGTGGGGGGACCTATGCTGGAGCAGCCTGTGCCTGAAGGACTAAACCACAAGGAAGGGACCCATGTTGGAGCAGTTCATGAAGAACTGCAGCCTGTGGAAAGGACTCATATTGGAGAAGTTGTCTCCTGTGTGAGGGATCCCATGCTGGAGCAGGGGAAGACTATGAGGAGTGCTTCCCCTATGGAGGCAGAAGTGGCAGAGGCAACATGTGATGAACTGACTACAGGTCCCCAGTACCCATCCCCCTGCACCATGGTAAGGAGGAGGTAGAGATTCATGATAAAGTTAAGCCCTGGAAGGAGGGAGGGCTAAGGGTAAGGTGTTTTGAAGATTTGGGTTTATTTCTCATTATCCTATCCCGATTTGCTTGTTAACAAATTCAATTAATTTCCCCAAGTCAAACCTGTCTTGCCTGTGATGGTAATCGGTGAGTGATCTCTCCCCATCTTTATCTTGACCCATGGAGCCTTTCACTATGTTTTCTCTCCCCTGTTCATCTGAGGAGGGGAGTAATGGAACAGCTCTGGTGGGAAGCTGGCATCCAGCCAGGGTCAAACCACCACACAAAGATAACAATTGTATGCCTGTACTGTAGCTAGAGTAGGTTGTTGTCGACACTAGCTAGAGGAACAGTTCATCAGCCTTCATGTAAACAAGGCCAGTGATACTTCAGATGTATGAAAGCACCACAGGCTTGCTGTCTGCAAGTTCTGATGATGCAGTAGAAGCTTCCTAATGAAGTCTTTACTGTCAGCTGCTAAAAATTCATTCTGGTCTAAATATAACAGTTATATAACGGTGTTATGCTTAACACCGAATTTCAAAATTATTCTTTGTGTATCTTATACTGAAATCTACCACTTTACCTGAAACCTATAGAAAGGAGAACAATTTCACAGATAATCTTAGGTACAACAGATTCTTTGTGAGGGACAGAACTTGGCAAGTTACCGAAAAAAGGAGGCCAATTGTCATCTTCTTTCTCCAGATCACCCGTTTCCAGAGGATTTAAGAAATCTTTGCCCTGCTCCAATCTCTCAATAGATCCTGCCCCCAGTACAGAGTTACTGTAAGTCCCATATCTTCATGGTCTCATACTACATCATGCTGTGGCTAAGTGTCCACAAAACTTGTGGCAGATCTGACCTTGAACAATGGGAGGCATAACAGGTACATCGAACTCATCCATTAAAGCACCCTGTCTACAGAATTCTGGCACATCAGCACTTTCAGCTTTACTTGTGACCTAAGAGTCTAGCAGTTTTCCCACCCTGCCTTTGTAGAACTTCCCTGATTTCCCTACAACTGCTGCCCTGCCCATTTCCATTTCCATTTCTTAAAAAAAACATACTATAGCCTTTTACTCTACTGAAAGAGGTTGACCCATTGGCATACTGCTCTGCTGCTAGCTTGTACTAATTGACCCTCTGTCTTGACTGAGTCCCAGACTGGTTGTTATCCACTAGTTTTACTCCTCTCACTCCTCCAACAATGTCAGGGAGAACAGATGCTGTATGATCGGTCAAGCACGGTCAGTTTTACTCTCTGCCTGGCAATGGGTACTAGAAGTGCCAAGGTTGCGAGACCAGGGTTGCATTATCATCCTGTAGTCTGCCAATTAAATTTCACAGTCTGACTTATAATTCCAGAGCCCTGAAACTTAATTTATCTGGAGAGATAAAAGGAGCATCTGAGATTACTTTTATTAAGAAATTTAACAAGAAATCATAAAAGAACAGATCACGGTCGGAAATGCAAAATGAAGATATCAATGCTAAGGCTTTGTACAACCATATTCATTTAAAGAGAAAGCTATTCAGGGTTGTCTTTTCAGATTGCCAGATTAAAAAAGGCACACAGCATTTGCTGCTAACCCATAATTACAGATTATTACAGAATACAAAAGATGCCAGGCATAAAAAGCTACTACAATTCACTACACTGTAATAGAACATGCAGTGGAAGTTAATTTTGGCAAATGCTTTAAATATTAGCTTTACATAATATGTATAGGTGAGACTGTAATTAGGACAGAATGAATACTTCGAAGCCTCTTTCATTCTGACCCAGCAGATGATTACTTTTTACTAATAAGACCACAGCCATTTGACGAAAAGCCAACTATATTACCTTGCTTCATTCTTCAGTAAATTTAATAATTACAGCTCCTCCTGCCAATAGTTCTCAAATCAGACTTGTTCAATCCAATACTGAGCTTATTAGGGGACAACCCTATGTTTAGAATTCTTTGGCCAAAAAAGTACTTGAGGATGATGAAGCATGCCTTAGACAAGGGCACAATGATTAGCCATTTTCTCTACATAAAAAACAGCACGTAGTCACTGCAGACCACAAAATCACCTGCTGTTAGCACACAGCTGCTACAAAGAGCTGCTGCATTTATCTGGTTCTTAATACCCTTAAGGAAGCCTAAATGGAACAGCTTAATACAGAGGGAGAATAGCACTACACACAGTTTCTCATATCTTAATCTCATCTTTTTCAATTTTCTTCCCAATGTAGCCATTTGGTATTTACTAGATATACTGCATAATACATGGTACTCCTCTGTAGCATAGTTTCTGGATTCTTTGTTTTTATTTTGAGTTGCGAAGAAAATGTTAATTCCCAGGTCTCCTAAGGTTCTAAGCAGATGAGAGAATATTTCTCTCTTTTTAGACAACTCTGTGATTTTAGCCAGTGTAAAGAAATTGACAACAAATTATGTCAGGCTACAAAAATTCACAGAAAACATTCAATACTGCAAGTTCAGACAGGAACAAAAATCCAAAATACTCTTAGAAAAAGAAGCAAAATTAAGAAAAAGCCAAATTAATTTACTGAAACTAAAATGCAAAGTTACATTTATCCATGTTGCAGTACTCAACACTGATAAAAAGAGCACGGAAGAATCCATATCATATCGACCTTAGTGTTGTTCAAAACATACTTATTTGAGTTAATTGAACAGCAACTGCTCAAAATGATGCTTGCTCTTTCCATACTAGTGGTTCTTATCTAGTGTCTAGATATAGCTGAAAACATATGCTTTAGACCAACACTTCAAGACTGGAAACCAAGATATAATCTTTTTGAGAGAAAATGTATTTAGGCAATTTGACAAACCTTCAGTGACTGGCTGAAGTTTAGAAGATCTCTCCGAGTCTGGAGAATGCAGTGGTTCTGGTTCCTTTAAGCTTTCTAAATGCATAAAAGGATCGTAATCCATACATGCCAGATCAGAAAGGCTTAGAGGAAAATATTTAGGGTTGCTAAAACATTGAGATCCATAGACACATCCATGCAGAACCTAGAACAAAACCAGATTTTCATTACATTACTTACTGCAATTTCTTCTTGATAGTTTTATAAGAAATTAAGTTTATTTTTATTTACATTTTTTAAATTGATTTGTTAGAACTAAGTAGGCAAGACCAAATGTTTGAAAATTTTTGATGCTGAATGTTTACAGAAACAAACCCTGGTCTGCAAAGAAAATTATTAATACAGTGTCTACACCAAAGTGGAATTTAACAATAAAGAAACAAAATTTACAACAATCATTAAGCTACCTTTATTTTTAGATCTCCTATCTTCTTTAATTACATATGCTAGGTCTAAGCTGCTAGAGCTTTTAATCCCCTTCCTCTGAAAAAAGAAAAAAACCCCTATCTTTATTCTGTATTCCTAAAGACAGAAATAATAACTTAGTGCTTTTTGCTTTGCTGATTGCTAACTGAAATTTCTTGGTATATATAAGTTCCATCCTTTTGTCTTATGTATAGCTAGTCTTCTACAATACAAGCATCTGCAATCAACGTGACATACAAAAAAAAGTCTTGGTTAAACACCCAAAATGTAAAATAAAATCAGCAATTCCAAATATACCAAAGGTCAAGCTGTTACAGTGAAATGTACAAGAACTGAGCCAGCACTCCACATTTCAGCAGTACAATGGCGGTCAGCTTACAGAAAACTTCTGACTTCATTTCCGTGAAAACTGACACGACCTCCACATGGAGAAAGCGAGTAAAGAAACATGTACCTTATATATACAGTTAAGAACGGATCTTTCAGTCTTATCATTTTCTGCTCCTGTAGCATGAAGAGGCTGCAGTAAAGTCTTTAATGGCAAGGCCATTATCCAATCCAATAAGCACAGAAGTAAAGAAACCACCAACTGGAACAAACACTTTCAATTACAAATCAATTAAGCCAGCACCTGTTACTTCATATTTATCACTTGATTTTATTTCTCGGTTGTGCTTTCTTTTTTCAATTCAGTACAGTCAACCTTCTGCAGTAATGGCAGGTCATGCTTGTTTAACCACTGTATGTCCAAAACCTATGGCATCAGTAAAAACTCTGGCTACTGAGGTATTTAACAAAGACCATCCATTCAACAGTTTCTCACCATGGTAAGACTGCGAGCAGATACTATACAGATAGATAAGACGATACTCTTGGTTTTCAAAATTGATTTGTAGGGTGCTATTTTTAAATTGAGAGATAACACAGGTCCAAATTAAGGCTGATGCGCCACTGCACACACAAATTGCACTGTAAAGTGAATCATGGATTACACAAAATGGAACTAATTCATCTGCATTTAGTGCTTAATAAATAATGCAGAATTTCCTTCATAACATATCAATAATGTTATGCAGTACCAGGTATCATCTGAAACAAATCCAAGTAACTTGAGTAGGCTACTCAGTTAGCAAAAGAATCAACTCAGGGATGCTCTTAAAGACTGTAGAACAGAATTAGATTAAGACACACATCCACACCAAATTATTAATAACTTACTGACTTCAAATAATTATTTTTAATTTTTAAAACTTAGCTGTGGAAGAGAAAACAACTCAGATAAACAGCTGCAAGATTCTCTAAAATATTTACCAAGTTAAATGGAAGTCTTTCAAATAAAATCCACTTATTTACTAAAAAACAACACAAACATAACACTCATTTCACATGATGCATTACAAGTTTGCTTCTCAGAAACACTTAATGATGAAGGGTTGAGTCTTTTTATATTAAACCAATTTTTAAGAAAGCCATTAGGACTGTGTTTGTCATAATAGGTATGACAATTTTTTATATGGTATTTGATGTACAATGATCAACATTAGTTCATATGGAAATTGTGTCAATTACGGGAAGCATCCCTAAGCGGAAAAGTGGCAGCCTGGCATATGACTGTAGTCTACAACAGCCCCTGACTTCTTGCAAACAGAGACAAGAGGTGAGACAGAGCTCTGGAGGCCCAAATGAGCAACAGATGAACTCCAGCTCCTGTGGGAACGCTAGCCCAGAATGATGAAGCTGTCAGCAACAAACTGCACCGAAGTGCCCAAATTTAAATGACCATTGATTCCCACAGCCCCAGAGCAAAGCCAAATAATTCAGAAGAGACACAGCCTTCAGGAGGCAGAAAGTACTAATGTAAGTACTAGGTAAAGAAAGATCTCAGCTAGGGGGCTCAGGCCCATTGAAAACAGAAACAGCAATCATTTTGAAGGATGACGATAATCAAATTCACCTGAATATTACAGGCTATCTTTCTTAAGAATGTACATTCTATGGAAACACCAAAAAATTGTAACCTTATAAATGTTTTCCAGTGTACTCTCTACAAGTTGAGAATATATTTTCCCTATAAGACAAGTTCGAACATTCCACATTAACTTGCTTGTAAGTTCACCAAGGATAAGGAAAAAGAAGATCTTCTAATTATTGAAAACAATCAACCTTGATTAATTTTAAACACATATTTTCCCACCAAAAATTCACTTGGATATACAATATTGCTGTAATTCTAGGAAGACTATACTGTATTATATATAAAAAGCCTAATCCCTGATTTAAAATAGCTTAAATTTTGAAACAAAGTTTTGTCATGCACCTTTGTAATTAAATTGACATATTAAGAAGAAATGAAAAATACTCACCCTCTTGTCCTGCTCATAAGAGGAAGCTTCTGTACTGGGTAGTAGATGTGTAATAGTTGCTATCAGAATCTGGGGAAACATACCATATTTCTTTTAAAATATAACCTAAGTATTAAAGTTTAAAATAATTTTTTAAGCAGGTAAATGTGACATGATACTAGCTTCATGGTTAAATTCTATTAAAGATATTTTGAGACAAATTACAGTATTCCTTGCCAATTTTTTTAAATATAAAAACTTTTAACTGAGTTTTGCAGAAGACACTGAAGGAATATATTCTGCTTGACTGATGTCAGTGCATTAAGGACAATGAAATTACACAGCTACCCCAAATATTCAGACAGGAAGAGAACTTGATTCCACACACTTGTAGGGCACAGGAAGGAATCTGATGCTGGTTTGTGTATGGGGGCTGTGTTCCATTATTTCTTAGAACGACTAGAATTTGTATACACCTTGTTTTCACTTGATCAAAAATATGACTGCAGAGGACCAGAAGAAATGCTTGCTATACCTCTTAAGAAGCTTTCACATGATTCCCTTTCCAGTTACCTGGGAGACCTCTGTCTTTTCTCTGTGATTTGGACTCACAGAGGCCATAGTCTATTTCCTTGTTATAGGAAGTATATACAAAATAATTATTTTTGCTTTAAACTGAAACTCTTTAATGGATATGAAAAATATAATTCCAGATCCATATTTTAAGTAATCACTTTCTCACTAAACTTAAACAAACATATTTGAAGATATTTAATATTTAAAAAACCTTGGACTTTATTGACAACATTCTCATGTAATTTTTTCTCTGAGAAAAAACAGGCATGATACAGGCACATTACATGTCAGTACCAGAGTCAGGAAGTAAGTATGCTGCAAATCCCTACTGCTAGTGTTAAGTAGGATTATGTTTATACTAATTCAATATTTTGTGAAATGCAATTGTCAGTATTTTAATATCAGGGATATATATTTTACTGTTTCCTTTAAAATAATTAAAAATTTCAAGTTTACAAAAATTACTTACTTGAATAATCCGTAAAGGAGAATCAGCTTGATACAGTTGAAGTCTATGTACATAATGTATCAGCATGTTCAGCATACTGCAGGCAACTTGGGCTACTGTTTTATTTGGAAACTAGAAAAGAGAACACAGCACAGCAACGATGATGAAATGATTTCACGTAAGAGTACATTAGGTGGTAGGGTGGTCACAAATTTCAGTAACAGTTTTATACATATAGTTCCTTAAGTACCTATTTACCAGAGGAACAGAGTTAAATTTTAGAAAACTTACAAGGAATTATTTACTCATGAACAAATGTTAGCAGCTAACACAAAAGGTTTGGGGTAGACAATCAGCGAGTTGCATACACTGAGAGGAGTCTCCTAACTAACTTCAGACTGGTTAGTACAATATCATGAAGCCGGGAAGAAAGAATTCATTTCTTGTTAACTTAATGATTTTTAATATTAATGAATCACTGCAAAAAACCCTAAAGATTCAATTCTGAAATCAGAGGTCTTTGCTAAGAACCAAGGCAAGTGAAGAGCCACATACCCAAACTACAGCCTATAGTACTGAACGTGAGACTAACTTTTCTGCTGTGTCCAGTGCTTGATTGAATGGAAAGGAATGTACCTTGGCTTCTGTGCTTAACTCTGCTTTTCTCTGTTATCATTTAAAGGCAGGAGAATGTTG
This sequence comes from Cephalopterus ornatus, assembly GCA_013396775.1. NCBI lineage: Eukaryota > Metazoa > Chordata > Aves > Passeriformes > Cotingidae > Cephalopterus > Cephalopterus ornatus. The sequence goes on along the minus strand of VZRE01011071.1, from coordinate 15,469 downwards.
CTGCACTGGAGCCTGCCTTCCACAATTACTGTGCTGGTCAAAGCAGAAGGGAATGGATTTGTACAATTAATTCCCAGCCTTAGGAGGAGATGTACACTCTGTTCCACACTCTTAGATGGGAAAACAAGGAGATTAAAAGATGGGGATATGTTTCCCTAAATTGTTAATGCACAGGACATGTAATTGAGGTTTCTACCTTCATTGCACTTGCTTTAAAACATTAAGCTGTGCAGCAAATGACATGGACAAAGTTAATTTTACAAGTAAATTCCTGCATTATTAAAAAAGCAGTTTACTTGCTTTAATTTCGCTTTATTCATCAGTGAGGCTGTCACAGGTATGTGCTGCAAGGTGGCTGTCTACCTCTGAACTCAGAAAGGGGCAATTATGCTCCAAAAATACTTAGGTTTAATTTCTTGGCTTCATAGACTGTTTTCTTACTCAGTCCAGTTCTATTAACCCTTCAGGGAAGGAAACATCTGACAAACCTTAAAAAAAATCTTAAAGAAAGCTGAAATGCTTGGGCAATGAAGCCTGAGCAGAAAATTAAAGATTTCAGAATAAAAATCTCAAATGGCAAAAAGTTAAAGGTAGAAAATACACTGGAAGAAAACTGTTTTGGGTCAGCTTCTTATCAAAGCAGAGCTATCCATTTTTACATTTAAAAGAAATGGTACAAGCATAAAGAAAAGTATGGAGTACGAAGCTTCAATTAACATTTTTTATTTGTGATATCTCTGTAAGCATAAAGAAAGACTATGAATGGCTCTTGTAAGTCATCCACAGAGACAGAAACCAGAGTACACAATGGGTAGTTAATTCTTGTTCTGACTTTCCCTGTTTCTCAGTGGACACAGTTTCACGTTATTGTCAGCTTTTAATTAAAAACATAGCAAACACCTCACATCTGCAAGTCTTCCCAGAGCTTATGACAAGTACACCATTATTTTTTATCCCTCATGAGACAGCCTCTCTTTATGCTGTGAAAGTACTCTGTAAGAGCACAGTAAGCAGGGTATAGATTCTAATGCACAAGCTTGAGTGACAACCAGAAAAAAATTAAATAAAACTGAAAGCATAACAATTTGATTACAGAACTTGAGATCAAATCCAGATTGCTGAAAACATCCTTAAAAGCTTGCAGGAAAACCCTGAAGTCACTGGAGAAGACAAATGGGGGGGACAAACTGGAATAGCTTAATACAGAGCATCCAGATGACTGAATGTAAGAAAAAATTACCTGAAAAAGAGACCTGGAGACTTTCCACAGTCATTGAATAACCAGCCATTCACTACTTAAAAACAGGAAACATTTCTTTTTTTAATTTTTAAAGTTTTTTTTTAAAGAAGTTCATCAGGTTCTAAAATGAAGATGAATGATTTCTAAGGCTGGTTTACATAGCCTTTCTGTTCTCTGGTTGAAGAAAATTTTTTTTTTTTTTTCAATTTAAGAAAGGAAAAAAAGTCAGTGGAGACTTTTTTCACATTAATTCCACATAAATACAAAGGGTATAAAGTAATGAATATGAATAAATTCAAAATCTAATCTTGTGCATTCAAGTTTTCTTATTCATGGGAAGAGCACCACGCAGGAAGTTTTGATCAAGAATATGAGGACTGGCTGAAACAGATCAAACCCTTCATTTGCTTCAGAAAGCTGTCAATATATCACACTTGAAAAGAATGTTGTCCTGGTTTCAGCTAAGATAGAGTTAATTTCTTCTCAGTAGCTGTTACAGTGCTGTGTTTTGGATTCAGAATGAGAAGGATGTTGATAACAAACTGATGTTTTTGGTTTTTGCCAAGTCCTGTTTATCCAAAGTTAAGGGCTTTTACTTGTCTCGCACTCTGCCAGTGAGGAGGTATGGAAAAGAAACTGGGAAGGGTGATCCAAACTGGCCAAATGGGTATTACACAGTATAAAACATCATGCCCAGTACATAAACTGGGGGGAGTTATCTGGAAGCGTGACTTGTCTGGGTTCGGAAAGGGTGGTCTGGCATCAGTCAGTGGCCAGTGAGCATTTTTATTGTGTATAATTTGGTTTTTTTCCCTTTCCTGTTTTATCACCATTATTACTATTATTATTATTATCAAAGAATCAACCAGGTTGGAAAAGACCTCTGAGATCAAGTCCAACTCTTGATCCAACACTGCCATGGTTACTAGACCATGGCACCAAGTGCCACCTCCAGTCTTGGCAGATCTTAAGACCGTGCCCTCTTGTCCTACTGCTGGTTGCCTGGGAGAAGAGACCAATCCCCACCTGACTACAACCTCCTTTCAGGGAGTAGGAGAGAGCGATGAGGTCTCCCCTGAGCCTCCTCTTCTCCAGACTAAACAACCCCAGCTCCCTCAGCCTCTCCTCACAGGACTTGTGCTCCAGTCCCTTCACCAGCCTCGTTGCTCCTCTCTGGACCTGCTCCAGCACCTCAATATCCTTCCTGAACTGAGGGGCCCAGA
>VZRE01011071.1:0-12608 GCA_013396775.1 Cephalopterus ornatus | reverse complement strand
CAGCCAGTTCCTAACCCAGCACAGAGTGCCCCTGTCCAAGCCATGGGCTGCCAACTTTTTCAGGGGAATGCTATGGGAGATGGTGTCAAAGGCTTTGCTGAATTCCAGATAGACCAAATCCACAGTCTTCCCCTCATCTACTAGGCAGGTCACCTGATCATAAAAGGAGATCTGGTTGGTCAGACAGGACCTTTTACCATTACATATAATAATATATAATTACATAAATATATATAATATATAATTACATAAATATAGGGGGAATGAGATGCTGGAAAGCAGTGCCATGGAAAGGGACCTAGGGGTCCTGGATGATAGGAAGTTGAAGATGAGTCAGCAGTGCCCTGGCAGCCAGGAGGGCCAACCGTGTCCTGAGGGGCATCAGGCAAAGCATCGCCAGCCGGTCAAGGGAGGGGATTGTCCCGCTCTGCTCTGCACTGGTGCAGCCTCACCTTGAATATTGTGTGCAGTTTTGGGTGCCACAATATAAGACAGATATTAAGCTACTGGAGAGCATCCAAAGGAGGGCAATGAAGATAGGGAAGGGGCTTGAGGTGAAGCCATGTGAGGAGCAGCTGAGGCCACTTGGTCTGTTCAGCCTGGAGGAGACTCAGGGGAGATCTCATTGCAGTCTACAACTTCCTCACCTCTGTGGTGACCAGTGACAGGACCTGAGAGAATGGCCTGAAGTTGTGTCAGTAGAGGTTTAGGTTGGATATTAGAAAACGGTTCTTCACCCAGAGGGTGGTTGGGCACTGGAACAGGTTTCCCAGGGAAGTGGTCATAGCACCAAGCCTGACAGAGTGTGAGAAGCATTTGGACAATGCTCTTGGGCACATGGTGTGACTCTTGGGGATGGCCCTGTGCAGGGCCAGGAGTTGAACTTGATGATCCTTGTGGGTCCCTTCCATCTCAGCATGTTCTGTGATAAGAATTCACTAGTTTTATATTTAGTAATGAAACTGTGTACATAATTTTTGAAAAGCTACTTGATGGGGGTGGGGGGAAAACATGCCAATGAACTTGCCCATGCCAAAACATGCCAATGAACTGCCATGGGCACTTGCCCATTGCCTAACTCTCAGGGCTTTTCTCAGAAGGGTAGTCTTACCATACTGTTCATCTCCACAAAGGTCTATTGCTTTCTGGACATTAAATCATGAGTTTAACCTTGTCCATACTTGCAAATAATGTATGTTTAGCTCTCATTCAACTAAGCCTGTACACTATAATTTTGTGATGTACCTACAGCATTTTTAAGAGAAGCATAAGAAAATCATGAGATGAAGGGGTCTGGATGGCTGGTTAGGATCCTTTGTTCTCAGACTTCAGCAGAGGTTAATGGAGACACAGTAGTATTGCCACACTCTAGGAGAAGCACTAGCTATATCCAAAGCGAGCTGTTGAACTGCAGCTCTGAATATGCTCCTGGTATTCCAAAAATAGGAATATAATTGCTGCTAACATTTCTATTCAATGTTATTTGCTCAACTGAACTTATCAATCAGTTGGACTAGGACTAAAGCTCTCTATCCATTCATTTCTCCTGAAAATAAGAAAAAATACATTCTGGGAGTTCAAACCTCTGACTACTTGGTAGCCAGGAGATTGCTTGGGTAACAAATTAGACGTAATTTGTTTCTCCCATGACATATTTATGAACTTTTCATTTTATTATTAAACTCAATTGTGAATGTATTCCATTGCTCAGAACAGGTAAAAAGCCAACATGCTGTGGATGTTTTAGCCAAGCAAAGTAGAAATACAAAGATCTCTGTTCTCTCGCTCAAGAAGTAATTTATGTTTTACGTAAACGAGATAGAAAAATTATGTAAAAATGAGATACGTATATGTCAAAGAAAAAGAAGACAAATCGCTATGAATTTCAGAATTAAAAATAGTTCAAATGTTGATAAATTGCAGAAGCAAGATGAAAACATCATTTGCCTAATACCAAACCTGCATAGGAACTTGATAAAATGCAAGAGTTAAGGGATATTAAAAACCAAGGGGAAAATCCTGGAAGAGAGTATTAGTGGAGCTGCAAAGTATGAGTGTGACTTTGCAAAACAGGAAATTGCAATTTAGAGTCTAATCCTAAAAGCCCTGCAACTACCTATTTTAGACATAGACTCAAATCCTGCATCACGGGATGTGATGAGCTGATCTTCTAAGATATTTTTCAGATTACCATTGCTTAAAAAAAGTAACAGTCCCCAACATCTAACAGAAGTCATGTATAGCAGGTGCACTCTAATTTTTATCAATGTGTATATATACAAAGACTATTTATTGAATTTTGATGCAAACAAAGAGCACATAGAAAGGTTCTGAAAATAAATAGAAATAAATTGAAAATATTTGAAAAGTTGAAGCTATTTCTCACAAACGTGCAAATTTACAAAATGCTAAAAAACAACATGTTTTTACAAATATTCTTATTACTCTTTAAAATAAGAACAAATACCAAAAAGATTTAAAATAGTAGGAAAACAAAAGCACTTATCCAGAAAAAAAAGCCAAAAGAGTACAGCTCCTAGAATAAGCATAGAAAAGTACTGCCACAGCAAATTAAACATCCTCCAGTGCTTCCAGGTATGCAGTATAAGTACTCTACATTTCTCTCTAAATATCTAGGCAGGACTAAGAAACAATACTGCATAATGCAGAGACTCTCAAACTCAGCAGTGAACATGCATAGAAGGTCGTGAGGCTATGGGCATAATGGGATTTGGCTGGTGGAGGCAAGAAGAGAGAAAGTGAACAAGGAGCACAAGAAGCTTTGGAAAATTCTGCTTGGCCTTTGCACTTGCCACCTTCCCACTTTCTTTCCTGTTCCCCTCTTACACTGGATGCTCTGTTCAGTCAGTAGCCAAAGAGTACTAGGCAGCAACTTGGCTTGGGACAGACTTTTTGCATACATGGTAGGTGGCTCCCAAAACTGGGATTCCTTCCAATGTCCCCTCTACCCTGGCCTCTTCCTTTTGCATTGTGGCAACAGAATGCACCATGGAGGTTTTAAGGGTACTAGTAAACCAGGATGCCAATTAGTGAGGTATGTGACTAACTTGGACAACCATGGCTACCTAGGCAGAAGACACAAATGCTGCAGAAGGAAAAACTCCAACACTTTTGTAGTCCAGTGTCTCTGTATGGTTCTCTGCTGGGTGCACATGGCAAGGTTTTGGTAACGGAGAAGCTACAGGGGATTCTCTGTGAGAAAAGGCTAGGGACTGCCCAATGACAGGAAGAGGAGGTTCCAGCCAGGTCTGCAATGGACCCACTGAAGAACAGCTGAGCCCATCTGCCAAGTATGTGGTGACTTTGTGAAAACGTATTTAAGAAAGGGTAAATATGCCACACAGGCAGAGAATGGAAAACCAAAAAAAACCACAAAAAAACAAAACAAAACAAAAAAAAAGAAAGGAATGACAAACAGTAGGCAAACACAAAGGTCAGAAAAGGATGAAGCGGAGGAGGTGCTCCAGATGCAAGAGCAGAGATTTCCCTGCAGCCTATGGAAAAAGACTATGCCAGAGGAAATCCACACTGGAGCACCCCACACTGCAGCATTGGATATTTCTTGAGGACTGTCTGTGGGCAGTCCATAGACAGTCCACACAGAAGGAGGCTTATCCGGAAGGACTGCAGCCAGTGAAAGGAGGAAGAAAGAAGTAGGAGATAGTAACTGTTGTGTACTGACCATAACTCCCCATTCCTCATCTGCTCTGTACTACTTAGGGGGGGGAGCAGAGGGAGGAGAGGAGTTGGAAATGAAGGAGTGAAGCTGAAATGGAGGACAGGGAAAGGTGATGTTTTAAATTTTATCCTTGCTTCTCACTGCTGAAATTATTTTAACTAGCAATAAATTAACTTCCCTAACTCAAATCTGTTTTGCCCATGATAATAGCTGGTAAGCAATCTCCCTGTCTTCATCTTGACCCACATGATTTTTCATGCTGTTTTGTCCCTGTCCTGTTGAGGAGGGGTAGTGACTGAGTGGATGGGTGGAAATTTGGCCCTTACTTAAGGTTAATCCACCACAGGCTCCTGGATCTAGTTACAAATAGATACAGAAAACCCTGGTGGAAGTTTGGGTCCAGGATGTGGGAAGGGGTATAGCTGGACAAAGCCAGACAGAGATAGTAAGGCTTTTACTGAAACCTGAATTGCAAGGATTATTAAAGAAGAATGGGGAGATGGACAAACTACTATGCTCCAAAAGGTAGATGTTAAGGTGGCTAATTATTCATATTAACATAAAGGTCCACTACCTTATCTCCCAGCATACCATTCCCTCCAAACTTAAAGAAGGGTAAAGAACTTTTGACAGTTCAGACATCCACTAATTAAACTCTTCTGTAAGGATTGCAAATGAGACTGAAATAAGGATGCTAAAATGTGATCATGACTTTGAAAAGGCAAAATATCTTTACACATCAAGTCAATATACATCGTAAAAGTTTAAGTCTCTCACCTTTAAAGAAACACAAATCACATTCAATGCTTCCTTGATCTGAGGATGATGTGATTCATGAACGAGCTCCTCACAGATCCAAATACCAAGGCTGCAAAGTGCAACACATCTGTAAAATACCGTTGGAGGACAAGTGTTGAGAAACATTCTACAAGAATGTGTAATTTTTATGATTTATTATGCCTTGCTAAAGACATATAACAACAAATACGTTTTTAGTATTTCCAAAAGAACTACACAAAAACCTTTACATTGCTGTAAACTTACATAAAAATGAGCAAAAAATCCAAAGTACCCTGGTGAAGGCAGAGGAGAGGACAGAGGAAGCACCCTTCTGAACAACTGAAAAATCCAAAGAGATATCGAGAACTCCTGCATCTCTATGGGCTTTTTTGATTAAAACTATTACCTGTAATCAATGTATGAGAAATTCTTATATTTTTCTTAAGACAAAGTAAAAATTGTGGTGGAAGTTCCTCCTTTCCAAAATAAGAGTTACTTGTATTTACTGAGCCACAGAGACAGGAGACGGTAATGTCAGTTGTTCATAGATGTTTACATTGTTTTAGATTGACAACAAACAAGGATGAATAGAGGAGGGGTAAATGAATGCTACAGACAGTATACATACTGTAATTAAGTACTTCAGCTTCTGTTGTTTCTTCATTTAAATCAGAAAATAGAAGTGTAAAGGTAAAGGGTATTTAAGTATATGTGTTCAAATCAGCAATGATGGATGAAATTTGGTCAGAAATGTTAAGGAGCTAGCTTAAGCAGTCTCCGAGTCATTAATAATTATCTTCTAGAACACAGTATGCAAATATTTTGGAAACAACTTCAGAATTCAAAATCCTCTGGATAAAATTAGAGAGCAATCCAAAATAAACAAGATGAAAGCTGGTCATGTAAACTGCAAAGCATTATATCTGGAAGGAAAAATCATAGGCTAGAATAGGAACAGAAGTGGCTATGAAGCCTGTGCTGCAGAAAAAGGGTTTTAAGGGTATACAGAATCATGAAAATGCTTACAGGTAGCAAAATTACATACAGGAATTAATTCTACATGGTAGTGTAAAACCACCCTGTTTTGTACATTGCCCCTGAGAGAATAACTGCAAGACTGCTTCCAGTACATTTTGATTAATACAATTTTAGACTAAAAACAAGACTGATGGAATCTAGGGAAAAAAGTGATAAAATAATAAACAACTTTGGGAAATATTGCATATGGAGGAAAAGTTGAAGGGCATACTGAGTCTAGATCACAATTAAGAAAGGAAATTATTAGAAATCTTCTTATGTGCAGTAAGATACATAGAAATTTCATTTCCAGTAGAAAAGATTATTCCTATATACTGGTCATAAACCCAACCTGACTGTAAAACTTAAATAAGTATCAGAATAATCTAAGATCTTCGTAACTTTCTTCTTGGAGAAAATTTTCAGGACAATTTACTACTACAAGCTTCTACTGCAAGTTACTCCCAGGAATGTTTTAAACACACTCCAGCCTCAGAGGATGTGGAGCAATCTACACTTCTGCTATGTCCATAGTATATGTTTCAATTCTTTCTGAAAAAAAGAAAATAAGAATATAGCATGGATTTAACAATAACTGTAGACAATTTGTGTAAAGTGACTCAAAAAAATAAATCTTTAGTATGCAGAAGAGTAGACAATTCTAAGACTGTGTTACTATTTTAAGTTTTCTTCATGCTACTGAGAACCATTCCACATCCAATGATATACTGATGTGCAAAATACCTACAGTCTGGGAAGTTTCTACTAAGAACACCAGTTTTGTTATTATTCAGAGTAGCCTCTGAAAATCTGTGTAATAATGTGGCCACAACGTTATTATTAAAGAATCACAAGCAGAAAAAGAGATGAACACTAAGTTCATCAACCTGTCACTTCTTTTTCAGACTGTTAGCAGCAGGAGAGGTGTTTGATTAGTACAGTTCTTACTCTTTATAGATGGAGTTCTGAGAGTAGAACATATTTCAGATAAGTGACTTCGCTGAAGACTAGTTGGGTCAAAACACAAAACACTGAGCCTCTGTGAAAGTGATACGGAATAGAGATTTATAGCTTGGATGTATATATATATAAAAAATATATAATCACTCAGACTTACTATAGATACACAAAGCTTCTGTATCTATGTTCCAAGCACCAGCTATGTACCTATGTTCTCTCCTAGGAAATTGCAAAGACAATTAAGCCCCTGCTAGTGGCTGAGCTGATGTAGCAAAATCGTAATTCAGATTCTAAAGACAACCTCGGAGTGTGACCCCATGAACTCTGTACTGCTGTAAAACAGATGGTATCAGAGAAGTTATTACCAAAAAGGACTGTGGATAAACTGCCACTGAGGAGCTACGCAGTCAGGCTTCAGAAGCTGTGGTAACATCATTATACCTCCAATGAAGACAAACTCTTCTGTCTCTCAGAAGAAGGTGAGGGGCAGAGGTAACCCAAAGAGACATCAGGCATCGATTCCTTTTCAATCTTAATTTAATGCTATTACACACAGTGATCCAACTTTGCATTTTGGGGGCAGCATAACTCAGCGTTCTGAAAGGCTCCACTCCTATGCACACACCCTCACAGACCGACAGGATATGGGGATATGCAGGATGTTCCCTTCCTCTTCCCAGTCACACTGCCAGAACTGAAGATGCCCATACAGTGTGATTCAGTGCCACAGGATTAGAAATAATATTATGAACCAAGTGGATTTAAATTACTTTTTTCAAAAGCAAAATGGAGAGTGTTGTGCTTTTCAGAAATCAGTTTTGTAAAGAACAGGAAAAATGAAATTAACATGATCTCAGAACATTCCTTCCTTCCCCTGTGTTGAGAGATATTATCAGATCAAGTGAAGAAACAGGTAAGTGGGCTGATGAAAACCACTTTTGGTTTTCCAGCAAAACATTTAAAGGTTCAATAAGCTGATCTTTCCAGACTTGTAGTTTTTCAGGTATGTAGTTCTAGTATTTTTCAGTGACAACATATATTAGTTGGACATATATATATACATTCTTCCCAAACATGTAAGGCACACAAGTGTGCTCTTCCTTGGTAGGTGTTAGAGACTCATGTTCCAATCCCATATGCAGGACTCTATAAGTGAAAGCCTCTGAGGATGGGTAATGAGGAACAAAATCCTAAACAGATTAAGAAATAGAAAACTGATAAGTATCCTCTCTGAAGTCCCCTACTTGATGAAGATGCTTAGGTTTAAGCATCACAGCAACTGTTCCTATTTTAATGCTTAGCTCAATATTTTCTGCTTCTTTTCCATACCATAAAAAAGAGCTCATGTTTCTGTTTTTCAAATTAAATCACATGGTCTAATAAAAAATAACTATACCTTCCCGTTATAAATAACTTTGTCTTCAACAAAAGTAAAAAAATGCCTCTGTGGTACCGAAAATCCCTGAGCTAAACACCAGGGTAGGCTGTGAAAGCGTACAGCTTATTCTCTTACCCATATTTACACCCTTTCCTATCAACCACTATCAGACAAAGGATTAGACCAGCCCAGTCTGTTCTTTTAATATCTCTATTACAAACAATTTCAAATTCACATGGTGGATCTTAGTTTTGTGGTGAAGAAAATCATTAATAAAACGCACACAAACTTTTACTTTAAGCTTTCTAATATATCCACCTTGAAACAGTGTAATAAAGGAAAAAATCTATTAATTTAGAAACTCTTTTTATATGACCTACCGTGCAGGACCAGATGGTTCCTCTCTTGCTGAACTTAATACAGTTTTAATTATGAGTTCCTAAAACAAAGAGGAAAATACTCATTGATTTACCCATAATGCCTTAACATGAAGCACCAGAAAATCAGAATTTTATTATAGTGCACACAGGCATATTGCTTAGCTGAGTCCCTACATTCTGGTAAGATGAATTGTTTGCTTACCACTACTCCAAACTTCTAGTCTGTCCCAGATGCTCATTATTGTGCTACTCCAAGAATATCCCACAAGTTACTGTCCTAATTTCTGCTGATGAATCATTTATCCAATTCTTGTCAAAATATTTCCATAAAATATCAAGGGTAAAAAAAACCAATAAGGGACTACTTGAAGCTAGCTTCTGTGAATAGTGCTGGTGGATATGACAGAAAGAATCTACTACTTCCAGATTTAAACAAGTATTTTTAAAAAATTTAAATAATTTTAAAAGTATTTGCAACTAATTGCAGAATAAGTGACTACAGTGCCTTAAGAATGATGTTTAGAAGAATTTTGACTCAACTGCAGTGTAATATCCCTAAAGCTGTAGGTTGCCCTCCATAAAGTTCAAATAAACAGCCACTGTAAAACAGAAACGTGAAAGAAGGAACTCAAAATCAGTCTCCAAAGGGGAGCAAGGTATAAAGCAACTCTCAAGTCATCATTTCTCCCTAAATTGAAACAGTTTGGAAAACTTAAAGGGAGCCTTTCTTAGACACACAAACTGAGCTCTGTGCAGTTTCAGTGTACTGTTTCACGATATACAGGGCAAGGTCTCCATCAATCTTTGCCTTTTGGCTAAAAGAACACATTGAAGTACAGAAGTTTTCTAAAGCCCCTAGGAACACAGGCAGATTTCACCAGCTGTGAACTCTCAATAAATTAAATAATGAATCTTAAGCTTCTCAAACTTCTGTCTCAGCTGATTAAATCTGAGACCTGCAAATAGCCCTAATGAGAGTAGGCTTGAAAGGGTGAGATAACAAACATAAGAAAACACTTTATTATTAAGTTAATAGCAATTATAAAGTAAGTTTAGCAGTATAAAGTTTGACAAGATTTTATGGGATCTTGAGTCTTTATAATCTATTTGAAATTATTTCTCAAAAATTGTAGGGTCTTAAACTTTTAGTTAGTATTTTGTGGAAAAACACCATATTAAACATATACTAGCTGAATACTAGCAAAATATTCTTAAAATTCCTACCTTAACATCCGTAAAGTGAGACACAGCAATGTCAGGAATATTTGGGTGAAGAGCTGGTAGTTCACGATATAAATTGGGAAAACAGACTAGAGATCCTAAAAGAACCTGTGCTTCAACTCTTGGTGCCTAAGAGAGGTGGGGAGAAATATATATATTCTTACTGCAGTCAGGAAGCTGACATTTCTAGCTGCCTTAAAAGAGCACAATAGCTGAAACCCTGTTTAGCTACTTCCTTTCTCCTGCAAATTCTGCAGAGTTAGTAAACAGAGACCACAGCCCCTTGGATTGCTACTCATGCACACCCCGTGATCCCATTTTCCAAGACAGTCAAAAGGAAGCAAAGGAATTGTTAGGACTACAGAGAAATGACTGAGCTGCTAACTAGGCTCAGGTCCTAGGTTCAGCTAATTGAACAAGAGGTGGAAAATTACCAGACACGACATGAAACACTGCCAGACAGAAAAGGCTACAGCACAAGAAGCTGACAGAAGCTTCAGATAGTATCTTGAGAGAGGCTGGATTTCATAGCTGATTAGAGGGGAAATGATGGGAGAAACTGTCAAAACTCACAGACAGTTGGAGGGGACTATTGGGGAGCTTTGAGAGAGTACAATCATGCAAGGTCAACAGCACATAGGTGATCATGTCAGTATTACTATATAAGGCTGAACCTGCCTGAGTAACGATATCAGAAGTACATTCAAATAGTGCGAACACTAGCAGATTTGAGTTATCAAGCCTGATCATGAAAGTCATTGCATAGCAGATATATGGAGGAATAAATACACTTTTAAAATGAAATCTTGGGTAAAATGGACATTTACTTTAAAAATATGTTAAAGCACAGAAAAATGCCAGTCACAATTCTGAGAACTCTGAACTAAAAGAAGATTTTCTGCTTGAAGAGTAATTTTTGCATTCTTCATATATTTTCTGGAGAGGACTTGCATGTATAGTGTTCTAGAATAAATCACTAACATCATCTGTACTTGAAAACCGTTACACTGAATTCTGAGATCAAGTTAACACCCCAGTCAAGTTAAAACACTGCTCAGTTTTCTCTCAAATTCTTCCCACTCATCCACAAATTGGAATTAACTGATGAATACTTACATTGAGGAACGATGAAGCAGCCACTCTTCCTGCTGCTACAATGAAATCCATAATAAGCATGGTAGCACCAGGCAAACCAAGTGAAAAGAACTGGGGAGAGCAGTGCTTAATGATTGTATTGACAATATCCTTGCAGAGGAAAAAGGGGAAAAAAGGAAGAGTATCAACATGAATTAAGATGAAAAATGAAGGAAAAAAGGCAAGTGTTTATCAAAGGTAGAAAATAAAAATGTGAGAAATCAAATTCACTGTGGGCATTAAGATGCTCATTACTGAGTGAAGAGTAGCATAAAAAGATAAATTCCCTAAGTATACTCACACTAATGTAAGTAAACTATGGTATAATTTATAGATCAATTTTATCTTGGACAATAGTTCATATCTTATATTAATTTACATTTAGCTTTTAAGATTTCTATAACTGATCAACCATTCATTTCAGTATGTACCGAAGAGATATAGTGAGATAACCAGTTATTATGCCTTCTTAACAACATGCTTAATCCTCTCCAACAAGTATCACCTGACTATAATTTACAAAAAGATATTAGCCTCTTACATATATCCATATGGAACCAAAATATAAAGAAAGAAAGGTAATAAAGTGTTTTATAACATTTCTGGTATATAGTTATTCAACATGGCATATTGTGTTCTCATAGACTTAGTGAAGCACTTTTAAAAATTTGTGTACATGACATAATTTCTTCAAAAGTATTGGAAAAGTATAAAATTATTAAAAGCCATCCCAAGTTCACAGATATGCCAAAAAACCCCTTTTTTTTCCTTTGAATAATTCTTCACTAGTAGTAATATCCAACTAAATGGCAGTATGTTCTAGGAAGATCTGCTATCCAGAAAGAAAAGCAGCACAAACTGGATTTTAGAGGACAGAAACTGGAGATCTGTCCTATCCATAGCCATCAGTGGAATAATTTTGGACTAATTCTATTTTGCCCAGTTAATGAAAACAGGATGGTTTGAACATTTGATCTCACTACGCCTATAAACACTCCTCAAAAAAGTTCACAAATTCAGCATTTTTACACTTCTGATGCAAAGCTTTAAAGAGAGTGTTTAAGCCATCCAATATTTTCAGACTTGTTAATATTAAAACCTATGAAAAAGATCTCCTCCCACTGATTAAATATGCTCAGTACATCTCAGCTTGCTAGTTCCTATTCTTGCTGTAGAAACAAAGTCCTCCAATGTAGTGAGCACAATTTACTAGTTCAACTGTTGCATCAGGGAGCAAGTAAGAACAGTAGACTTTAGAGAAATCTGCTTCCTTCTCTTTCTTGCATACTTCAATCTGTAACATATAATCAATAAAAATGAGAAAGTACATTTTCTGCCTTCATATTTGCTTGAAATGGACTACAAAAAAAGGATTTCTGATTACAACCAAGGACATGAAGACCATTTATCAAAAATTCCTTTTTAGAAGAGTATCAATGGCATAACTATTTTAAAAAATATTAAGTTACTCAGCTGAAAATCTATTTTTTTGAGAAAATAATTTTATTTTCAGTTATAACATTTATATTATCTTGAACTTCATACTTAAACTTACTTGATCAACGTGAAGAAGTCCACAGTGCATTATATTGTAGAAATGAGTTAAAAAATCCCTGTTTGGAGAAACATCCTGTCTTCGTTTCATTGTCTTACAAATAAGTTTATAGGCATGTAGCTTTCCTTGTTTGTATTTATCAGTCAGCATTGTTGCCTACAATTTTAAAAAAATATTGTTCAAAAATTTAAAAATTTCATTAAACACTCTTCTGCACCTACATTAACTTTCATTTCTGTTTCATAGTTTAGTGCTCAAATTTACCTTGAATAGCCATGGTGTTAGAATTCTCAGTGGTGGAATTAAAACTGGGGGAGATGGTGAAGTTAGGTTATCTGTTGAAATACCAAGATTGTCTCTTATCTGCAATTATTAAAAACAAAACAAAAAGAGAATTATTAAAGGGAAACATATAAGGTGTTGTTTTTTTCCTTTTGAAAATCCTGCCTGTAATGGTTTGGATCTGACTTTTCTGTCGAATGT